>JANHFX010004887.1:0-15124 GCA_027560015.1 Chloroceryle amazona | reverse complement strand
GGGCAGAGACCGGGAGGACAGCAGGAACAGCCAGGCAGCTGCTGCTGACTTCTGGGATGTATCAGGGTTTTGAAGAAAGGCAGTGAGGTGTAGAGAGAGTGAGGCTAGTACAAAGAGGAGGTGAATATGGGAAAGCAACAGATGAGGGCAGCTCTCTGGATGACTGCTCTCTAACGAGCTGGGCCAGGCAGCCTATGCAAAGGCTGTGCCTTACAGGAAGGTATGCTGCACAGAGGATGTGTCAAGGACCCAGAAAAAAGCACTGACTAAGGAAGACAGAAGAATCAGCAAGACTACTAACTTGCACAAAGGGATCTAGATGGAGACCCATACTGAGCCAAGGGCTCACATACAACCCAAAGGGACAACATAGTGGTAGCGATGGAGAAAGGAGTAGGGGGTGAAGAGCTGCGGGCAAAAGGTTAGGATGGTAGAATGGAGCTCCAGCTTTTCACTAGACATTCATGTGGTCCTGTCAGAGAGGGGGGCTGAGATTTTATCCATGGTAAAGAGGCAGATTGAGAAGTTACTGGAAGTAAAAATGGTAGCTGATTTGTATGTTCGAAGAGGGAAGACTTACACAGCTCTCCTAAAAAGCTGGCTGGAAAGGAGGATAAGGAAAAGTCTGCCATAAGAATGGAGAGACTAGAAAATGGTGGCCATTGGAAGACAAAAAGAGTATAAATAATTTGGTTTTGATATACCTTCCTAAATTAAAAGGAGGACTGTTTCCCCCTCTAGGCTGCTCTGGTGAGACCCCATCTCGAGTACTGCATCCAGTACCTGATGGAGCAGGTCCAGAGGAGGGCCACAAAAATAATCAGAGGGCTGCAACACTTCTATGAAGACAGGCTGAGAGAGTTGGGGTTGATCCAACTGGAGAAGAGAAGGCTCCAGGGAGACCTTCTTGGGGCCTTTCAGTACTTAAAAGGGGTCCTATGAGAAAGATGGGGAGGATCTTTTTAGCAGGGCCTGTTGAGATAGGACAAGGAGTAATAGTTTTAAACTAAAAGAGGGGAGATTTGGGCTGGATATAAGGAAGATATTTTTGTACAAGAGGGTGGTGAAACACTGGAACTGGTTGCCCAGAGAGGTGGTAGGTGCCCCATCCCTGGAAACATTTCAGGTCAGGTTGGATGGGGCTCTGAGCAACCTGCTCTAGTTGAAGATGTCCCTTCACACTGCAGGGGGTTGGACTTGATGACCTTTAAAGGTCCCTTCCAACCCAAAACATTCTGTGATTCTATGTTTATACACAATATGAATCCACAGATTGGGATCCACCTCTTAAAATAGGTGGGGTTTAGTACAGCTTAGGAAAAACAAGAGATGCCCATCTCAAAAGTAAGTGCTGTGCCTAGCGCTCTGAAATCTGGTAACTAAGAAATTGAACCAAGGGATTACTTATTTAATGTCTCCAGGTGCCAATTTGCCTGAAGCATGGCTTGAGACAGACCAGTCTCAGTAATGAAGAACCTTGATTTTAAGTTAAATTCCTCACCATGTTTCATTATAATCAGCTTCCATTCACTCTCTAGGGGCCAGTAACAGCTTTACCTGCTTTAAGAAGCTGGACAACTAACCTTCAGAGGGAAAAACATTTCAACACTTTCTGGTAATGTTTCAGCAACTAAGCCAAGGAGCTCTTGGTAGAGCTTACACCTGCCCAAGAGCCATTTGCAAAGGAATTCCAGGAACTGGCACCCTTTTTGGCTGGCAAATTCATGGCTGACCTTTTTTTCGATGGCACTTTTTGATGTTTCCTCTGTTCTAGTCTCCCCTTGAACGATGACAGCTTCATTGGGCTGTCCTGTTCACCTCCTCCCCTGGAGCTCCTGGAAATGGAAGGGCTTCCTTTCTCTCTCTGCCAGCTCTACAGCATGGGATCTGCTGGAGTCAAATTCTGGTCAAAAGCAGTTCATAAACTTCCCTGGTGACACTGAAGTCTCAGCATTAGGTTTCTTTACATTTCCATCCACTTTTTCCCTTCCTGAGACACCAATTGCATACGAAACCATTCAAGAGTACTTGAAGAGATGAGTATCTGGGTAAGGATCAATGTAGCATGCGGAGGTCTGGCAGAGACGTACCCACAAGGAGGGATGAAGAGGAAAAAAACCTCATCCATGCACTTAGCAAATTCATTACCACATTAGCCAGGGCGTGGTGTGTGTTGGTACTTGCAATGTATCTGCCACAGTTGCCATATAAAGCACAATCTCTAATCTCTTCAAGACATTATTTAGTTTATTGCCTTGAAATGGACCTTGACCAACATTAGCAATCAATCAATTCTGAACCAGCCTCAAAAGCAAACATTTCATGTAAGCAAACACACAGTAAACTGTTCTATAGTTTCTAATGGGGATCCTACCTCTCCCTCTCCTCCTTGCCTCACGCAGGGTAGCTATCAAGGAAAAGCTGTCTTTGCTGGCCTCATATGGGAATACAGACTCCCTGCCACCTCCCTGCTCCCAGCCACAAGCTTCCTCAGGTGGGATCCTTGGTTGGTCAGACTATGCCAGGGTCTGACTTTACTCACTTGCCCAGAAAAAGTCAAAGGGACCATTTTCTATTAGGCTACTGGGTTGACTTAGTTCATGGAAGTGCCCAGTGAACACCTGACGTGGATGATGCTGGGGCTCACAGCTGGGAGCAGGGAGCAAAGAGGGAGGTGGAAGAGCCACCTCACCCCAGGCAGCGAGAGATGAAAACAGCTTTGCTGCCCAGAGCCATGGCCAAAGCTCTGACACCAAGCAAGCTCAGTATCAGGTGCTTCAACATGAATTCTCCTTCCTGAGTAAAGAAATATAAGCACCTATGGATATTTGTCTTGTGATTTGGGCATCTCTCAAGCATTTCTCTGGTGTCCAGTATTGTGGCATGTTATTTTGCTAGTCCTGTAACTAGACTGCCTTTGAGATATCTCCCTTTATGCAAATTTGGCTGTCTTCAGCCAAGGGTTTTAATAGTTCGGGCTTAGGGCCAGCTGGACATGACTAGTTAGGCTGCTCGTGTGGCTCCGTGAGCCTCATCTCAAGAGGAAGGCAAGCTGGTGTTCAGGAGTAGCAGCCCCAGAAAGCACCTCTGCAGATGACAAGTTGCTTCTATCCCTTCCTAGGAGTGAAAGGTGAAGTCCAGGCACCACTGACTAAAAACAGATGGTGCAACCAAGGCAGTATTACCCGGTAGTGGTTTTACACTGGACAATTTTACTGCTACATGATTGCGCTCCTACTCATTCACCCATCCCAGTTGGGGAAGGGGGAGAAACACAGTGATGTTTGGATCCTGAGAAAATGCCTGGAGCCACACAGCAAGCAAAAGAGACAATTCATTTCAGAAGTGTCTAAGAGGGTGGTTTCCAAATCTCTGTCCGCAGGGCACTAGTATCTGTGAGGTCCAGAGTCATATTGCCCACACAGTGTTTTCAATTAAAAGGGCTATGGTAAAATAGCAGGGGAAATTTTGAGGGCTGACAGTGACTGTAGCCCAAAAACATCTTGTGACTTGTGAAGTGTCTTGGTACAGCACTGTGTGTGTTTTCTAGGACAGACTACTGCATCTCCTAGACACGCAGAAGTTGGTTTCTGCTTTGACAGAGGTGAGTTACACTGATTTCAGTAGCAGAGGTGATTTATAGACTTCACAAAGGTGTTCAAGCTAGCAGCTTTCTGCACGTGCGTGTGAATATTTAGCATATGACACAGTAAAGCTCCTGCCCACTTCAGCAATGTAGAATTCAATTATTACTTGAGAAAAATACAGGCATGCTTTGTCCATTTAGAAAGCAGTCCAGAAGCTGAAAAGTTGTGCTCGTTTGCCAGTGGCACTTATGATCTAAACAATGTCACATTCTTTCAGCTGTCTAACAGCTCAAGCTTTCAGATGCATCATAGAAATTCTTTGAAGGATTTACTGCAGCAACAAAAAGCAGCTGTGTGCTATTTCTTAACCTTTCTTAATAACACAGTCCTTAATAAACAGTGTTTCTTAAGAAACTTTAGAAAAATACTCTCTTCTAGCACAGACCTGCTAAGAGCTAATACCAGTAGGAAGCACCCTTTAGAAAACGTCATCTAAGGGTTAAACCATTTTTTCTAAGATCACAAACAATCTAAGTTTACTTCCTAAATACAAAATACAGCAAATGAAATCTAGCCACAAATGTAAATTCTTTTCCCCTCTGTTTCTGTGCAGAGAGGAGGAGCTCCAGTGCACAGAGAGTATTCTGGTCTGTTCCTGTACCGCACACAGCCCGCTGTGCTATGAAATCTGGATTGTATCTCCTCCACCAGCAGCAAGTGCCATTGCATTAAGCATTACTGTAACAGCAAGTGAGTAATCACCAGAATTATAATTCCCAATGCCACCAGGACATATACAAACATTTTAGACTTTTTTTTTACCCCCCAGAAAAAAATCATTCTTCAATTCTCTTGGCTGGAAATACTCTGCTTTCACCCTTCAAAAGATCCACAAATAATTTAAAATAAAGCAACCATTTTATTGCAAAACATGCAGTGACCATTTACAGCTAAAGAAAACATGTGTACCAAAAGAGTTACACCTACCAGCAGGTCATGGCTACTGGAACTTGAAGGCACATTAGGAGTAAGAAGCTAAAAGTTAAGGCCCATCCTGTTGGCCTAAGAGTATGCTGTGCAATTAACATGTATTTGTTTTCCAGGCATACTTTCATTTTGCAAAGCATCGTTTAAAACACAAAGCCGGCCTGGGTATTACCCTGTTATTGGCAAACAGAAGGTAAAGAAGATAGAGATGATATATTTTTGTGAGGGGCCGGATGGCATCGGCATCCATATGGAAAAGAACAGACAGCAGTGATTAAAGTTTAGGGACAGTCTTGAAAACCAGGGGAAGAAATGGTCAGAATGATGCCTGGCAAAAAGTCACTCAAGTCACTGCAGTTCGTGCTATATTGTTTTATAAATAACATAACAGCTATTGCACATTCAGAAGATTTATCAGGCCAGCCCAGTCTGTAGTTCTTTTTTCTTATTATGTAAATACCCAGGGAAAGATAAAGTTAAGTATAGGTACGTTACTTGATGAGGAATGAAAGAAAATGCAAGATAAGATTTACAAGTAAGCAATAAAAAGCACTTTTGACTTCAGATAAAAGTCAACTAAACAAAGCATGTTAAGAAGCTGAGAGGGTAAACTAAGTATTCAGAGGACTTAGATGGTATTCAAGTTGGCAATGGCTGATTACTTTCATCCTAGGATGCTCCAGCAATCAGCCACGTCACTGTGGACCATGAGTGTTGCTCTTTGAGAACTTGCGGAGCCCAGAAGAGAGTCCAAGAGAGCAATGGGGAATGCAGAAGAAATTTAAGAAGGGACTCTGTCAATCAACCTAAACCTGGAAAAAGGCTAGAATAATTTTTGTAAAATCCTATTTGTAAATTGATATGGAAAAGTAACTCAGCAACAGCCAGCCAGTGTGGATTTGCCTGGAGTAAAGCATGCCAGGCACCCCTGCCATCCATTTCCTTCCCTGGGAAAACCGGCCTGGTGGCCACGGGCACTCAAGATCCCAGATCTCCCCGTTGCTGTGAAGGCTTTTGACACTGTCATTCTGAGAAGTCCTGACAGGTGAAATACAGGGCTCCAAACCATACTGACCATGAGAATCACAGCCGTAGACAATGCTCTCAAAAAGCAGTTACCAAAGGCTTAGCGGGAACCTGGCAAGATACTCAACCAGGGTCCTTGCAAGGCTTTGCCTTGGGATCTATTCCACTCCCTGTCTTCATGAACGACTCAGACTGTAAAGAGGTTATCTGCAAGACTTCCCTGTGATACCATACTTGGATGAACTGTAAACAGCATAGAGATAGGTCTAGAATGCTGATATATTGGTAATTTTGGTCTGAGACAGGTTAAGATAGGTTAAAAACATAGGCACAAAATGAAGAGGATTACTGGTACCGACATGGATCTGGGATGTCTGCAGACCAGGAACTGAGTGAGAATCAATGTGATGCTGTTGTAAAAAGGCAAATATAATTCCAGTCTGTGTTAAGAATACTAATGTACACAAATGCCAGAGTTAACTGTTCCAGCAACTCTTCTCTGTGGGTCTATGGGTCACCTTTTGGACCATAAGACTCAGAAGCACAAACTGGAGAGGTTCCAGAGAAGGCAACCAACAACTGTTTGACTTAAAAGATGTGATCTACGAAGAGTAATTCAGTTAACGGGGTTTACTTAAAGGACTAGAAGGAGAACACGATAGCGACGTTCAAATGAGAGTATTATTCATCGTCTCTGTTGCCAGTAAGAACAGTAAGTAACCTGCAGGGCTAACCTCTTGCTGTGTAACCCTCCAGCTGGACAGTTCAACAGTGGTACACGCTGCTTACAAGCCCACAGGATCCCTTCCGTTAAGAGTTAGAGGAACACTTAGTAGGTAGTGTCTTGGTGGATCTGATGCCCTCTCAGAGCAAGGAGATGCATTAGATACCTTTTCCCCTAGTTTCTGCTCCTCTGAAAGATCCCCTGCATTCAGTAATGCTTTGCACACTGCTTGCAGGTTTGTGACAGTTAAACAGGGAACACACAACTATGTCTGTTGTGCTATCAAAGTGCTGCACAGACCTTAACTCGGTATATTTAAAGGACAGCATTTTTCAGAGGAAAGCTGTGCTGTATTTCCTGAAAAAGCTGACACTGCTTCAACAGCTTCCTGTTGGCTAACAGTGCTGGGACAACTACAGACTCCTCCTTTCCCCGAGACCCCAATGCTAAAAGCCACGTAAAAGAACTGGAAAATACACACCCAAATGATCCCTTTTCTTGAAAGCTACTGAGGTAACACAACTCCTTCGGTGAGTCTCTGCTGTACCCGAGCTATATAAAACTGTAATGCAATCAACGATGCATTAAAAAAATTCCAAATAATTTTCAAAACAGACAGTAAAGCTTCACAGACAGAACCTGACAGCCTCTCACTGTCTGGACTATACAATGTTGCTGCTGATGCTGCAGAACACGGGAAATCACATACCGAATACCAGCCCAAAAACGAGTTTTGGGGCTCAAGTCAAAGCCCACTGTAAAACCTGGAAGGTTCCAAGTAGGCAAATCAAAGGCCCCTGAATCACACCCATCACAACAGGGCTGAGTAGACAGAAACACAAGCTGACCTCTCCTTTGCTTGTGGGTTTTGTAGGACTAATTGAGTTTACCAGTCAGACCTTGGGAAGACCACTCTTCTAGTAAAGCCAAATACTTGCCAACTTGTTTCTGTGAAAATGGGAAACAAAACAGAGCTCAGGCCTATCAGTATTTGATGATACAAAAATCCTATTAACTCTCCTTATCGATGGGAAAAGAGTTCAGTATATTTTACAGAAATGCTACAAATTCCTTCACCACTTTGTGGTTTGCTAAGAACCCATGATCATCAACTTGACTTCAGCTGCAGTGTTTTCAGCTCAACAACAAATAACCCAAAGGATGTTTCAAGAGCACCACATAAAGCTGACTAGGTCCTAAAGACTACAGAGGAACCTTCTTCAACTTCTATTTCAGATTTTTGATCCCCCCAAAACCCAGAAACCCTTAGATAGGCAGTTTCAGAAATCAGCCCGAGTAACACGAACTGCAAAACTGTTCTTGATTCCACAGCAGTCCCCGAGATGACCTCGTCACAATCACACATGCTAACTTTTACTCTGGGATCTAAAGTGAGACTTTTTCCAGAATATTTTAGCCCCGCTTAAAATGCCATTTCAGATGCCACTTCAAAGAGACGCCCAGAAGTGAAAATCCAAAATCACTTTTTAAACTTGCTCCACAAGTACCCAGGACTGGTAATGCCCCTACTGACAACATCCAAACCCTTCACCTAAATGCTGTGCCTGCACAAAGATGACTTCTTTCAAGGGAACATGAGGATTTCTCCATGTCTATTTTTCTTTCTTGTAAAGTTAGCTTCAAGTTCCAGGACTGTCCCCAGCCAGGAAATTAATTTTATAAGCACGGTAATACTTGTTTCTAAAAGCAGGCAGGATATAGGACATTTTACATTTTCATCTTTTAATTCTCTTTCATCAGACACATTACAATGGACAACCGTGTCTTTAGCCAGGTAACTGGGTGCCATCCTTCAGACCAGGAAGAGGCGAGACTCCTGGTCCTTCCTCTGACCTTGAAAGGTACAAGGAGCATTGCAGATACTCTAAATGAGGTCGATTTCTGCATTTAGAATGGCATTCCCCCTATACTTACAAAGCTTTTGTAACAATTCAGTCACAGCTTTCAAAGCTGCAATGGAGCTTGCAGCTACTGAGTGAACCCTTGCCTTCTAATACATGAACACCCATCCTTTCACAGAGTATTTTCAACTTGTGCATCATGAAGCTTTGAAAACACAATTCTAACTGAAGTTAACCATCCCACTAGTGATGCGGCTTTCCCGTTCTTGAGTGCTCATTAAAAGAGATTGTTTATGAAACAAAATCTTTTTATTTAATGCTACACAGTTTGAATTGAAGGAATTGAACATATACTTCACCTCAGGGCCAAGCTATAGGGTACATCCCAGAACATTTGCCAAAGTAAAACCAGATTACCAAATACCAATCGGTGCAAGAAACATCTTTATCCAGTTGCACTCGGCGTATTGTTAGACAAACTATAACATGAGAACATTTAAGTACCTCTCCCCCATACAGCACAAAGGTTGAGAGCAGATTTCTTGCCTCGTGGGAGCCAGTTTGTCAGGATTACGTACTGATGACATTAAAGAAAATTAAATGAAGCGTTACATTCTGATGTCAGGTGTACAAGTGCAGTAGTGGGTTACTCTCAGAGGAGAACAACATTATCTATAAAAGTGGTTTAACAGGTTATCCTGGAGTGACTATAATACAGAGAAACTTTATGCCAAAGGAAGTATTTACAGAGATACTGTCACAGCAAAGAGGACAGGAAGCTAGTCTCACAGAAGTAGTTCAATAAAGAGCAAAGGAGTGGATGAAGACAAAGGCTTTGACTTTATATAATAAAATACCAAGTGCATTCTTTTAAGTGAATGAGTCTTTGAGACTATGGTCCTAGATTTTAGGAAGCCATTTGAAGGTCAGATGTACAGTCCTGCTGCATAGCAAGGGTTACTTGGACCGGCAGAGTTTTCACATCCATTGTAACCTCAGTAAATCACGGCAATACTAGTATTGCTTCTCACTGCAAGGTCAAAACTAAAGCTTTGAAATAAACCTCCTCCTAAGGCCAAAGATGGGATTTTGTATAGCAGACTTCTAGCACAATTCAGATGTTGTGCCACTACTTCTGTGGTGTACATCTGGGATTAGAACAGCGTGCAGAACACTTTAAGGGTAATTATGCTTAGCTGCTCAAATGTTCCTGGCCAGAGAGTTATTAGCCAACTTTTTCCTGTCAATGCAACTTTAATCACATCCGATTTATTAAAGCAGCCATATTATTTTAGTTATTTTCGCTCTTCTCCAACAGGCTTATTTTAAACTGGTTGTGAAGAAAGGTTATTAATGGCTGGCTATTTTGCATATTTATTGAAGATTTGCTACGGAAATAACCAGACGCATTCGAGAGGGAACATGTGCAGTTAACTCCTCAAAATATCATTAAAAAAAATCTTTTGAAATCATTTGTTCACTATTTGTTAGCACTTGAAGCCAGCACACCAGCATTCAATCCTGCCACTTATCAGCTTCCTCATCCAACTACCAAATACAGAGGGTAACAAGCACAACCAGAGCCTCTCCAGTGCGTGACTTCAAGGAACATGATGCCTCATGATAAAGGAATCCCATTCAGAATGGCTTTACAGTATCAAGACTCCAATACACAAGATAAAAATGGAGAAGGAAGCCTCATGCAGCTTCTAGGGAGTCTGCTGCACCTTCAGCCAACAGCCTGACCATTAGTGACTGGCTCAAGCAGGCAGCACACTGAACAGAAAATCTGAGCAGCTTCCCTTTCTGCTTGAGATTCATTTTCTGTAATGTACATTACTTTCAGTGGAATGATACTGCTCGTGTTTTGGCAGGATGGGGAAAATTCCACTTCGTCTTTTTTTATTATTATTATTTTATAAGGCAGATAATGCAGAAAGTTGAAACAGAGCTTCTACAAGGATTTAATCTGTGATATTGTAAAATCAAAGTACTACTTTATTAAATGAGTTATTTTACACAATATGAACATCAATATAATTACAATTGTAAAAAATTTTTTATAACAAGTATGGACTGATTTTTTTAGGATTTCCAAATAGGGCACAACTGTACATTTACACAGAATTGTCTTTGCATGAAGCCCAAGAGGGAACAGCATAAAAATATGAATGTTTCTGTAGCCCCTTCATTTTTGCTGATCAACAGTTTTAGAAAAGCAGCTGCAGGTTTGTTATGTAAGGTCTGACAGTAGAAGAGTCAATAGGTGCCATGATTTCACCTATAAAAAACAAGAATAACTCAGTTAAGCTGAACCATTACACAACGCTGCTTACCTTCACGTGAAGGAAATACCATAATACTGCTTTTTGCCTCACTGCAGCCTTTTATTATAACCACTTTCAGTTCTAGCCTAACAACTCTCTATTGGGAAATCTCTTAGTTAACACAAAGGTTAAGTTTTATATTTGAATGCAGAAAAATCTGCGTTCACTTGCATAGCTTCAGAAACAAAAAGGCTCAATTGTTAGGAATACACTGAACAACTATTTCCATTGCAAGTTTTGTAGCAACAGGCAGATTGTATTTATTCTATGTATTTTGTCCAAAGCAAAACTAACATTTCAAAGCAAGAAATAAATAAGAAAGTATTCCTACAACTCTAAGGATGCCCACGTGAAAAAATATTAATCCCTCTTCAAACACACATTAAAATCCCCTTCACACACATTGAAATGCCACAGCCATTTCACCTATGTAAGTATTAGCTTGCTTCTCCAACAATTCAGGGGCATAACTTTAACCTACAGTTGATTTTCATATGAAAGGAAGCAAGTTTTAAGTCTCAGTTATGGGTGGTAAAAAAAAAAAACAAAACAAACCCAAACCAAAACATAATACACCTTTCTCAGACAATCACTTAAAAAATGAGATAATGACCTGTAGACAACTTTATGCCTGAACATCAGCCAATTCTGGAGGAAGTGGAGTCTTAGGATGCTTGCTTTCAAAGTGCTGTTTGAAGGTCTTGGGATCCGGCATTTGTGTCTGATTAAAGAGAGACATTTAACTTTATGCACAGTACAAGAGTTAAATAATACTACAAAGTCTGTTCCCCACACTGTGATCTATTCTCTTTTTCCTGAAGGAAACTGTCTCCTCAATGACACTGCTCTAGTGACAGAAGCACCACTGATTTAGCTGCAGACTAAAAGAGTTTTTAATGTCAGATTTTCAGGGAGTTGCTTTTCAGCACTGGGATCACACTGTTTTGGCCTGTTCATCAACAATATTATTCTTGCTAGAAAACTCCATGCAGATCTTACACTTCACTTGCTGGTTTGGTGGAAAAGCTACCTCCTTACCCTTCTCTTTTTTTCAACACTTAAGATAAATGTTTATACTTTTCAGAATCAAATCTTTGTCAAAGCTATTTCTTCTCTTTATCAGTAGGCCAAAAAGTTACATGGCATAGACTGATGCTCTACTTGGCCCAAGCTATCTCAGACCATCCCTCCTACACAGCTGGAGGCATCAACTGCCCAAAGCGATTGCTACCGAAGCCTAATTTCACAAGAAGGTGTTCTGGTTACAAGTAGTTAAATGAGCAGCTCTTAATTTGGAATCTTTTGGAATCGTTGCATTTTATGCATCCTACTAACAGCACACGCAGACCTCTGCAATTCAAAGGGCAAGATAACTACCCAAAACAGACCTGTACGTGACCCCTCAGATCTTCTGATATCATAATTAACAGCACAGCTGAGTGATCTGTAAGCAAGTCACGTAACGGATGCAAATTCTTACAGCAATCAGCTAGATAGATACTTAAGAAGTATTTTAATTCCTACTATATAATCTTCTAAAAATTCTGCAGTAGGCTGGAAGAGAGACCTGCCTACAGTCATGTTTTGTCTTCAGTTCCTCTTACCCTACAAACAGTGCAGGTATATATCAAGGCAGCTTTGGCTGCAGCCTTCTGATCATGTCCTTGTTTCTTTTTTTGCTCAGCTTGCTTTTTGGCATTTTTCTGCTGCGACTGAATCTTCTGCTGTCCACGAGCCATATCTACAAAGAAAAAGAAGACATTTAGTCTACAAAAGCGAGAAACTACTGCTGCTAGCTGAGTCAGAAGCTGTAACCATGAGCAGAATACAGTCATGCACTCCGTCCATAAGGCCTACAACTACCACAACTCATATACAACAGACATCTGTTCAAGCTCTTTACCATGTAAAGATTCTCTGGGTTTAGTATCCTTCTTAAATATGCACCAGAATTATCAGGTCATTACAAGGTTTCTCTTTCTCTACAAAGCTTCAAGATTTACTCTTGAAAAGCATTTTTAATACTCAGAATAGTTAGTGTTTCCTTTACAGTTCATGGAAGCATAGTCACTATTAAATTTAGGGGGTTTGTGGTTTTTTTGTTTAAGCTTAAGACTCAACCTTTTGGAACCTGAAACAGGTTCCAAGAAAGGCAAATCAAAGTATTACCCAAGCTGTATTACTGTCTTCTGGTTTATGTGCTTGTGAGCTGTTCAGGAGTTGGGAATGCTAAGAATAATAGGTCGTTCCTCTTTATTCAAAGGTATTTTTACAGGTGGCCATTGTTTTTTGATTTTCATCTGACTTTACACGCATACAGACTTCTTCAACAGAAGCAAAACTGCTCCCATCAGAACCATTTACATAACACAGGAGCATAAAAAGCAAACACTACTGCCACATGCCATTAGAAGGTCCAGCTCGAGAAGAAACAAAATACCCATTCCAGGGAGCAGAAAACAGCGTATTTTACAACGGCAATGCTCCACCTGCACGCAGCCTACTAGGACACCTGATTCAGCTTGCACTCCACCCCCGGAGCAGACGCCAGGCAGGATCTGGGCACACCAACAGAGCAGGCTTCAGAGCATGGTTATATAACCCAGCAGCCCACTTTCCGCTATTATCTTTCTCACAGTCCCTCACGGCCCACGCACGATCCAGTTGCTCGGCTCTCAGAGAGGCAACGACTCGCTGTACAAGAGCAGGACAGCCAGCGAAGTCGAACGATCGCAGGAGCTTGGCTGGCTGGTCACCGCCCTTCTGCACAACCAGGGCATCCGCAGGGAGTTTGGTACTCATGGGACACAGGGCACGGCTACAAGACGTCTGTCATGCAGTCCTCCCCACAAGGACAGACAGCCTCCACTGTAATGGGGAGGAAGGCCTATCCAAACAGGCTGACCTTCAGTAAACGTGCGTAAAAAGCAATTAAAACCATTATGAAATATTTCTAAGAAACACCACCAACATCTGGAAATTCCTTAGTACTGCAAGAACTTCAGCACATGTAGCATCACGGTGCTTAACACTGAGCAAAAAGATGGTCCTGAGACACAGAACAGCTCTTGCATATTGAGAGGAACCTCCCAGGCCACAGTCCAGTTCTTTCTTGGTACATACACCAGCACGTAACCCTTTGCATAAGTATTGCGCTACCCCTTCAGTGCTCCCCCCCTCTTCCCCCAGCAGTTTCTCTAAAGAAATTCTAAAGACCTTAGAAGTCCATATGGCTGAACAGAACAAAATACAAATTCTACTAAAAGGAGTGCAAAAATATATGTGGCATTCAACAGTTTCCATAAAATACAGCACTGAATGCTACCGAGACTAAAAATACCAGTGTATGGTTCATTGTGTGCTACAGTTACTCTGAAATCATCCCATACAGGGCCTCACAGTTTACATACAGCATGGCTCAATGAGAACACTGAATTTCCATCAAAAAGAAAACAAAAAAGGAAGAAATATTGACAATAACTTTGCATACACAAGTAGTAAGCGGACATTTATTCTGGTTTTATTTTACTAGCATCACATTAATCCTCCAGAAGTCAGGGGTCTCCTTATAGAAAATATACAGATGTAATAAAAAAGAATTATTTTCATTAAGTGTCTGCATATTACCATGTGTTTTAGTCCCTCGATAAGACTTTAAGACATAACCTGCAACTGCCAGCCGCGGTGTCTTTGGATGTATTTAGCAACTGATGGTTTTATTTAAGGCAACAACAAGAAAACACTAACAAAAACAACTGCTTAAAAATATTAATCTCCATATGATGCCTAAAACCAAAAATCCAAGAGTTTAAATACCACAAATTACCCTAATACAGCTGAAGCAGAGAGTGCATAGTCAGTTACCGGAAATTTAAGATTCTTAGAATACTTATAGTCCTAATCAAGTGGTAAAAATATCCCAGCGTTCGTTTAAAAGAATGACAAGTTCATCTGCCAGGCTAAATCTGTATTTTAGTTGCACAACACAGCTAAGTGCTGTTTTCCTTATCAGGCACACCCTCAGAGTTCAGCAAACCGGCCTGCTGTTCTGAAACAAAAATGCACAAGCACATCGGAAGCCTACCACTGCAGAAAAATGCCTCGCCAAATCATAATAGTAACAGCACGGGCATTCCGGGGCAGCGAAACTGAAGCCTCACACAGAGTAATTTCCTTCTAAGTAATCAGAACTCGGAGTTTCACGTCCTAAAACTGGACACCGACAGCTGCTTCCGCCGTCGCTTCCAGAAACAAACAGCGGCCCGAGGTGTCCCGGCTTCCGCGGCCAAGACACGAAGGCCTTAGGCCAAAGAAGCGGCAAGCGCGGCCTTCGCCCGGCACCGCTGGAAGGGCCTCCCCTAGACCAAGCCTGGCTTGGCCGGAGGCGCGAAGGGGTGAAGAGGCCGCGGCCCCCCGGGTGGGCCTCGCTGGGCGAGGGGCGGCCGCAGCACGGCCAGCCGCACCACGTGCCCCGCGGCAAGCGGCCGAGGAAGGAAACGGGCTCCGACTGCAGAGTCCCATCCACGGGAAGTCGGCCCGCGGCAGGCCCAGAGCGGAGCGCGCCTCACTACCAGGCCGCCCCTTTCCATCCCCGTCCGCCCGGGGCCGGCC
>JANHFX010004885.1:0-63786 GCA_027560015.1 Chloroceryle amazona | reverse complement strand
TTTTATTATTATTAATTAATGTATTGAATTAAACTGGATTCAGCATAGGTCTCTGGAGAAATTTATGTGACTGAACCATCAAAACCTGATCTTCAGTAGTTTTTATCATTATTTTACACTTTTTCTTTTAGTAAAATATCTAAGTATATTTTTTCTGTATATTAGAAATCTATTTATTTTACGTATTATCTTTAATACAAACTTCCTCCTAAATCACTTGAAAGAACTCTGTGCAAAGCAGAATCTGTATTGCACTGAGCAGGAAAAACAAACAAACCAAACCAAAAAAAAACAAACAAACAAACAAACAAAAAAAAAAAACAAACAAACAACAAAAACCAAAACATCAACTGTAAAGATAGTGTTTAAAGCATGAGTGAGAGCATTGACATATATGGGCAATAAGGAAAATAGTTCAGAACATAAAATATTTATCTTTGTGACAACTATCTTTAATTTCCGAGTTGTAAAAAGGAGAAAAACTTATGTGGCTAGGATGTTTAAGCAGCTCCAAAAGGTAGACACTGTGGAAAGAACTATATTGGTCATATTGTGATAAGGAACAGGGAACAGGAAAGCACTGAAATGAGCAGAGGGGAGAGAAGAAAAAAGATAAGACATTTGAATTTCTCCTTTGTACCAGGTAGAGAACAGGATATGCAAAGAAGCAAAATGCGGCTCTCAGATTATGGAGCCTATTCAGAACCTACTGAAGTTAAGCAAAGCTTTACAGTGGTAAGAAATATACTTACGAAAGGCTGCCAGAGGGCAGGGATTTTAGCTGTTTAGCTTCTCAGTGGTGGTTGTAGGAAAATGGTGTTGTGATTGGCCAGATGCTAGGGACTAAGTATTTAATGTGGCTGCTGCCTTTGTACAACTAAAGAGGAGATGTTCTGTTTCCTAATCCCAAAACAGACTAGAACACTTCCATGGAGATTTAAAGCAAGTCCTGTTACACATTAAGAAGACCAAACATTTCTGGGCTCAATGACACACCTCTGATGGATTCTCCCAGTTCAGCCCAGGACTGCTTTACAGAAAACTACTGGAACAGCCCAGCAAAGAAAAATTTCCTAGAAGAAGCCAACACAAGAGAATAATTCCTTCATACAAGCACAGTGAAAGTGTGCAATGGCAATATTAGACATACTAAGAAAGGGTTGAGAGGTGTGAGAGGTCTGGCAGAAGCAGGAGAAAGGAGAATCAAAGTACAAAAACTAGTTTGTTAACATCTGACTGAACCTCCTTCCATAGCACAACTAATTATAAAGAAGCAGAATAAATTTGCTGGAATAATCATAGAATCAGAGACATAACCCTGGAGTACTAAAGGCACATTATACATAAAGCAGTCTGAAACATCTTCATATTTGACCCTTAATAGGATTGACAAGTTACAAAAGGTACATGAACCACCTCAGCTCTGGAAGCTGAAGTAAAATCTCCTATTCTGCATTTATTACCACAGGATAGGCAGTCAAGAATAAGAGCAAATCACAGAGAGCCATAGCATCACCAAGGCAAAACAGCTAGAGTACACAGAAGTGCAGAGCATGCTGTGTTGCATAACACAGCTGGGTTTTAGTTCTCTCCACACTACTTATGGACCCTGAGCCTCAAACTCTGCACTATGAAAGAGCCCTCATGAGCCCTGCACCAGCACAGGTGATGCAGAGCCTTTCCTAGATGAAATCACTACTGATCTACCATGTGTCTGTGGTCTGACAACAACTGGGCAGCCATTACCAGACCTGCTGTCATACACAGTGATAGCTAGCTTGAACTTGAATGCCAATCCTTTCTCTGGTTTTAGATTTTGTTTTCACAGACATTTTTAATTTTGCTTTCTTTTGAAGATTGGAATCTTTCCTTTCTGAACTCTCAGACCTTTCCTTTTGTTTCATTTGGTCAACACAAACATAAAGATTTCCAAACTCAAAAATTTAATCTAGACACAGTTCATCATTGAACTGCATTTTCTCATGTTCCCAGGAAGTGGGAGAGATTAAACCCTTTTCTCTTTTGTGGGTTGGAGCAGATTAAGTTTCTCCTGTTCTTTCCATGTTGCAGCCTTACAGTTAATTCATTGTGAGGCACAAGCAAGATGCCTGAACTACAACTTCCACAAAGCTGGGGCAATTGAAACAGATGTATAGTTAGTGGTATCTGCCCTTGATCTGACTTCACAAATGAACAGAGCCCAAAATGGAATATTTTCATTCTAGTGAAAAATAAATATGACAACATTTTTTTTCCAGCCTGAGTTTATTAGAAATTGTCTATATCTGTTTTCCATGTAAAAAAATTTAAATTTCCTGGTCACCTTTGCTACTGTTATGAACCAACAATGGACAATATTTCAATTACTCTGATAGTAGTCTGCTTATCCTTCATCTTCTGTGGTGTGGACATCCAGTACCTAAGTTGCATCCGTTGGGTAGTTTAACACCTTTATTGATGGGTTAAAGTCAAAATCAACTTGCTGTTCTGAGACATTTCTAAAAATGTGACTAAAGATCTTTAATTGTTTGTTTTCAGTCAGCATCAGGAAACTGATGCATATTGCCTTACTACCTGAACTTCTTATGGACTTCCAGATGTTGACCCTTTGTCACTGAGAGTATTCTCCTTGGAAGGTCCTCCTGAATAGCTGAATCTGCTGAAATAAATTAATAAGTTTTTTTTATTTTCATGCATGCATTCTACAACTACTTAACTTCACGTCCCACTAAACTGTGTTAACTCACACTATTTTTGTTGGCATTGTACTTAAAATACTTACTTGATGAAGACCTTCTTATAAGGAATCTGGGTTTGTTTTCTTTCAGAAAAAAGTTTTTTCTCCCTACTCCAAAACTGAAGCTCGAAATGGCTTGCTGGTTATGCATTCTTTTATAAATTCTTTTTTTCAGATTCTTCGAAATACGTCTCATGCTTTGTATATTTCCTTCAACTGCATGGCACCTCCACTCCAATCTACAGAACAAAATGTAATTCTTTGTTTCTTTTGCCATCAGCAAAACAGAAGCCAAAGCAGAGAAATAAGGAAAAAGCTGGAATAAATGATTAAAGTGTTTTGCGGATATGTAATTTTCTATTTCTATTTTCCAAAATGTACCCCAGATATGGCAAGTTCAGTGAGCCTGAATCAAGCTGTAATCTGTCACACTACAAATTAAAGTTCTAGTAAAATTATACAAAATTTGATAAAGAGCCTAAGAAAAGCTTGAAAAAGAAGAAAAGGATGAACACAGTAAGAAATCATAAGTTATTGGAGGAAATAAAGCATCTGAGCCCTGGGGCATTTATTTGGGGTAGAATGAGGGAGATGAAGAAGTAGGAGAATAAAAACAAAAGATTTCAAGAGGGAAGGAAAATGGTGCTCTGCTTTCATTGGGAATACCTAAATGTCTCACAAGCTGAAAATCTAAAGGGCAATATAATCCCAAAGGGGAGGACTAGTTTCAAAAGAAGGTTTATTAAAACTTAACTTGCTTTGCATAATGTCAGAAAAAAGAAATACAGTGAAACTCTAACCTTTTTTCCTTTTCAACTTTCCATTCCTTTCCATTCTTTTTTTCTCTATGATGTCTTTCCCTACCCAGTAGCTTTACTCCTGCTTTCTGTTTATAACCTTTAGAATACTTTCATGAGCATATGCTATAATTCTCTTCCCTTTTCTTTATCTCCTTGTTCCTACAAGCTGGCTTGAATAAAGAAGTCATTATCAGCAAGCCCACAATGGGTCCAGACATCCACATTCAAGATGTTGTATAGATGATATATTGATCAGTCCTCAATGAGTAATAGCGTTCTAATGAAAAGAGCTTACAGAAGTTAATGTATCTGCTCATGCAAACCACAAATGAAGCATTCTGTGGCACAAAGGGTCTGGCCCTGTGAATTATAATTACTCCCTACAACAATAAAAGTCAGGAGTGGTTTTATTTATTTACCGCAATCAATGATAGTCTGTGGGCTACACATTGAAAATTCGTTTTACAAACCAGCACCCAGACTGTTTGCTTTTTCTGTGTCCATTGGGAATTAACCCTTCAGCTGCTGCTGCCAGTGCTGAGGTAGATATCCCTACAGAAAGGAAAAGACTGCAGTTTGTTCCAGTGTTGTTCAGGTTAAGAAAAGAAACTTCAGGGAGGAGTAGCCACATGTGACTGCTCCCAGTAGAGACAGCATATATTAAAGCAGGGTGAGTATATAAAGACAAAGACTTTCTGTCCTACATGAACTACTTGGGGAGTCCCTGTTTGGAAAACTGCACCACAACACTGTGTCATGCAACTTTCCACAGAATGATGAGAGTGTTTTTAATGCTTTAGAACCTCCTCTTCTGTCCTCAAAGCAATGTCAGTAGAATAAATACGATCTATGCTAACATATACAGTATATAGCCAAGGAAAACAAAAAAAACACCATTCCACTCGTTAATTACATTGCAGGAAAAACAAAATTAAAATTATGTTGACATCTATGCTAAAGCAGAACAAAACTGTAAATGTACTTCTGTAGAAGAGCAAAGACTAACATTAACTAATTAATTAATTAAATATGCTACTTTGTAAATTATATTCTGTGTATTAAATACTGGTCTGTCTTCTCCTCAAAAAATATTAAAAGATGGAAATTAGGAAACTCAGAAAAAAAGCCAATGTGGGTGATCGAAGGTGAGAAATAGTTTTCCTTTAAAGAACAACTAAAAGAAAGGATGGGATCAGCCTCGAAAAAAAGTTGTTGGGATGGAATGAGGTCCATAAAATCCCTGTGCACCTCATAGAAGATAAAAACAGAATACATGTTCACTTTTTCTCTTGATATAACATTTAGGGGACATCAAATATGACTAGTAAATTGAAAGCAAATAAGTGAAGATACTTTTCCATACAAAGAACAGTGTTGCTTATTGACTCAGGATGGTACAGAAGTTGGAATTTTGTGTGATTTCAAGAAAAGACTGAGGAAATTTCATGGAAAATAACTCCCTCAAGATCTCTTTCTGAAGAAACCCTAAACTACAAATCCCTAGAAGCTGGAAAAGAGCCTGCAGGAAGTATTTTTAAATTACTTTTTTACCCATTTATCCTGGCTTCTGAGACTGGCCACTGGCAGCTGAGGTTTGCTATAGCCTGGGCCAGTGAGCTAGGTATACTGATTATGATAAAATCAACTACATGTAAAAGAAAGCATTACTTTATGTGATCAACCAATTTGCCAAAAATACTTTTTTTAAAAAAAAAGTTCTTTTTCAACAACTTCACTGTAACTCAGATCAACAAATGACCATGTGATGAAAACATTGTCTGATCTAAGGCCTCATTTCCTGATAGAGGACTGTAACATTGCATTTGTTCACACACACTCATCTGGTTTCTTTGTCCCTCATATTTCTTAGGCTTCTTAATGTTAAACTGCATGGACTTGTAGTTTTTGTTGGCTTGAGGCACCTACCATGCCAAAGAAACAAAGAGCTTCCTTCATGAGGCGCCAGAATGATATGCAGCTAGCTTTTAATTGGTATGGGAGGCCTTTGAAGAGAAGAAGTGAAGGCTCCAGAATTTCTGTCAAAAAAACAAATTACCTTCCAAAAGTCCAGGGCTAAAATCTGCACTGATAGGAAAAGAAAGCTACCATCCCTTGAATCCTGAATAATCTGGGTTCTGAATTAATTATATCTTTCCAAAGCTTAACCATAAATAGGAGTCATCATTTTTTTTTCCTTTCTTGTCTGTTCCCTGCTGTGTGCGTACATGTGTCCTTCTTAAGTCTTGGTAAATCTCTCTGATTAAGAGTAGGATTAATATAGAAGAATTAAACTTTTAAGATCAAAAAGAAAAGACATTTAACTTTTACCAACAAGAAACTGTTACTAACAAGCATTCTTTGAGTGAAAGAAAGGCTCCCTGGGTACAAAGAACTGTTTAACTGAAAATATGAAGGTTTTTTCCTTAAATGAGTAATCTTCAAAAGGATATATTTTATTTTTACATTTTTTTCTACTTTAATCCTATCCCTTTCCTGCCTCAGTTGCTGCCTTCTTACAGAGAACAAAATTTTAAATGACTATTCTGTGTTATTTCTATTCATCATGTAGGCCCTATATGAAAAGCGATAAATGAGAAATTAGACTTAGAAAACTTAATGACACTACTTGCCCTGCACTCTTTTTTTTTATTATTTGGGACCATACAACATGCTTTAAAACAATTTCAGTAATATTACAGTGAAAATTAATATTATTTTTCTTTTATACTTTCCATAATAAAAGCAAGCAAGCAAACAAAAACACGCACAAAAAGAAAAAAGAAAAAGAAAAAGAGAAACTGAATAATCCACTAAATAATCCACTAATAACATTTCCATAGTTTTAATTATTTTCATTTTTATAGCTGCATCATTTCACTGACACTGAAAAACATAAACATTCAGTAAAAAGGAAATATGCTGTCTAAAATGACAATTAAATGCAAAAGAGTGCAACATGTAAATGCAATATAGAGAGTAGATGAAAGAAGACTTTAGGTTGCTAAATATTTTCAATATTACAAGCAAAAAGATTGACTTTCCCCCACCTCCACAAGAACGCTATAGCTAAGCTGCGCACTGATCTCCGGCATGGTCATTTTTTTCGAATGAGAAATTTCATTGACATAAGTGGAATTACTCTTAATTTCCTACACCATAATGAGAAATAAAATGACAATTATTGCAAACAAAAATATCCCTACTCCTTTTTCAACATTGTAGTGTAAAGTTATAGTATTTTCTAACTCTGTAATAAAATTCTGAAAAGTACATTTCCAGTAAATGTTTTATTTGTTCCTATTTCCTTCTTTACAACTCCATATGACAGAAAGCTCTTATATTTCTTACTGTAATTCAGAAGGTAATGTGTGTGCTATAAGGTAAGCAAAGATTGTCATAAAACAAGAGTTGAGGGTACACCACCTAGATTTCAGAAGGTACAAGGTTCACTTCTCAGATAGTGCTCTGACAACAGTACCAGAAGCTGGAAAAGTCTTCCGTATTTCTCCTGTATTTTTACATGCAAATTTCCCTTCTCAATATGCTATCCCATAATCAGAATCATCACAGATATCAGCAATTCAATTTCAGGGTTTCATTAGGTTTGAGTGAAAATCACATTGGAAAGGAATTGTAAAATAGGTGTAAAGCTTATGCAAGTTCCTCCTTAAAAGTCTAGATTTAATTTGGATATGGCAAAGGAGCAAATGAGAGTTACTGAAGTCAGTCTGACTTTTAGGCTTCAGGTCTAAGGTCTGCAATTGAATTGTATTAGGCTTGAATTAGGAAATTAAACAGTGGGAGATACTTCACCAATACCAGTAATAATACAAGACAACAGAAAAGAAATAAGGATAATACATGGAAAGGAGGGGACTGACATTAAAAAGACTGTAGGAAAACTAAATAAATATATTCATAGTGGAGAGAATGTGAGCATAAGATTATTTTCAGAATACCTCAGGAATGATTAATGGATAAAATTCCAGTGGAAAAGTGAGCTGAACATTTGTCTGGTTTCTGAACAGCTAATGAATGGTTAAAAAGAATTTAGAATTTCATTTAATTTCATATACAATAAATTTGCTGCCCAAGATTTTGCAGATGTCATACGAATATATAGAACAAAATATTACTAAGAACTTATCAATAGCCTAAATCTTCAAAGTTCCCTACTATTCTAGGCAACTACATTTTTATAATTCCATTTTTTAAATTTACCTACATTTAAATTAAATCCTGTTTGGTGTAGTTCCTCCTTTCTTCCCGTCTCTTTTATCGTCCATTGAAAAGCAAATCTTTACATCCCTGACCACTCCAGAACACTTTCTTTCCACACATTAGTTTGAATTCATCCTTTTTGCTACATAAATTACCAAAATGTGCAGTGTAGTCTACAAGAAGTCACAGCAGATGTAGATATCACAGCTCAGATATAGGTATCTACCTTCAAGTGAGATGAATCCATCCTCTTACTTCTGGGGAGATGAGTCTTCCTGAGGGCAGACAAGCTGTCCCATCTATCAGAATCTAGATATTGAAATGACAGCAATGTAACACTGAACTTGTGCAGAAGGAATGGTCCATTTACATACCCTTTAAGGTTCTCTTCTTGAGGTTGATCCCACAACTATTTGTCCACATTTCTCTTTTTATTTGTAAGAGATCTTTTCTTTGAGACCTTCAAAAGGGTGAAAACTGAGAACATTGAAAAGGGCCTTCCAAAAAATTCATATTTTTTTTCAGTGAGGTCTTTAAGTGCTCACGAATAACAGCTGAAAGAAACTGTGGCCAAAACAGGGGCAATAAGGATGTCTGAGCAAAGATTAAGGAACAAAGATCTAGAATGAAGGGCTAGAGTAGACCTGGCATTGGAAGGGCACCTTAATGCCTCATGTCTTTATATCATCCTCCTCATCTCCTTCCTTATCAGGGCCTTGGCATAAAATATCTACATCTGACATTCAGCAAGGCACGGCAACTCCTGGACAAGACAACCCAGAAGCTTCTAGGGGGAGCTCTTTTAGATGACACACAACCACAGAAACATGCCTTTTGGGAAAGCTATGGGAAGAGATTTGGAAAAATGGTGTTCCTGTGATCCTACATGACAGTGTAGGACTAAGCAGCCACATATCTTCAACCAAGGGCATTAATAAAAGGATCTGTGGATTATGATGGAGTGGAATAAAGTCAGTGAGTATATTAAATAGGAAATCCCGTGGAGCAAGAGGAATTTTATATGGATGACAGGAAAGAGATGTTAATTCATTAAATCCTTCCCATTTTCCCAGTTCTAGGAATTCTGAGACTATAAGTGGAGGATTCCCTAGAAACAAAAGGGAAGGCAAACAGAGGAGATCTATCATGCACAGTATGGCAGTCAGGTGTACACATCAACATGCAGAATTAGTGGGAAGGGCTGCACAGCAAAATAGATAAGCAAGAAGAAGCAGTGGGATACCACTGTTCAACGTATTTGCTTAGGATGAGATGAGTTGTACTTCTTAACTCCAAGGAGGAAAAACTTCAGATCTTCAAGAGTGCTTGTAAGGTGCTGAGATAGCAGGAAACAAGAATTTTTCCTAGAACATCAAAAATCTAATGTCATAGATTTTTAATGTAGGTATCAAATTGTATGTGTCACAGTCCCCTGCAGAAAACATCACTAACATGTGAACTCCATCAGAACTGGGAAATATGGCAGGTAAGAATGCTTTCATTGTCTATACTGCATTTTGCCCTATTCAGCTTAATTCAGTTTCTATTATTCCATTTTTAAGGTTTCTCCTCTCAGGTATTTTTGTCTTTCTTTATACTGGGGATATCTTCTCTCTGCGTGTGTTTTCAGCAGATTTCATTAACACGTGCCATCAAAGGCATTAATAACAATACTATATAGCCTGGGTCCATAAACGGTTCTTTCTGAGAGACCATGAGTAATTTCTCTCTGTATTCTTCTGTATGAGAGCTTCCCTATAATGCAATTGCTTTAGTTTCCTGTGTCACTGACTCCTTATTCATTCATCTAAGCGTGCTTGTACTAATGCTTTCTTTTTTTTATTTTATCTGGTTTTCCTTACAGCACCACACCCAGTGATTACTTAAGATGCGCATCTACTGCATTAACATGGATTATCAAATCAATCATTTTATAAAGAGAGGCATCTGGTATATCTGAAATGTATATTGGGGGTTATCTCATTTTACATTAACTTCCTGTCTTTAACTATCTGTGTCTTCCAAATGTGTTCACAAAACATGCATGGTTCTGCATTCTGATTTATGAGTTCTTAGTTGCTTGTATCACTTGCCACTTAATCATAGAATCATAGAATATTTTAGGCTGGAAGGGACCTCTAGAGGTCATCTGGTCCAACCTCCCTACACAAGTAGGGACATGTCTACCTAGGGCAGGTTGCCCCATCAAGCCTGACCTTGAATGACTCCAGGAATGAGGCCTCCACCACCTCTCTGGGCAGCCCATTCCAGTAGTCTGTCACCCTCATATTAAAGAACATCTTTCTAATATCCCGTCTAAATCTATCCTTACCTAGCTTAAAACCATTGCTCCTTGTCCTGTCATTACAAATCCTTTTGAATAGACCTTTCCCTGCCTTCATGTAGGCCCCCTCAGGTCCTGGAAGGTTACTATAAAGTCCCCCCGAGCCTTCTCTTCTCCAGGCTGAACAGCCCCAACTCTCTCAGTCTGTCTTCATTTGAGACATGCTCTGTTCCCGTGATCATTTTGGTGTCCTTCCTCTGGATACACTCCAATATATTCTTCCTTGGTGTCCCTCCCCTGGACACACTCCAATATATTCTTCTCAAGAATAAGTAGTTCATTTTCTCCATTCACATTGTTCTTAAGAAGTGATAACAAATTTTAATGTTTTACAATTTCTTGGACACATGTAAAGAGCCATAGCATTAGAAATACAGTGAAAAGCATAACTGTCACACCTGTTCATCCTGAATTTCCTTTGGGAACTTTGGTAGGCCATGAGTCTTTTAAGATGTGGTGTTTGGAGACATCATTAATATGTTAACAGGTTCAGATCTGTGGGGGTCAGATGGGCTCAGAAGACTTGTGGGACCTAGTCAGGCCATGACTTCTGGGTTTTAAGCCTTCAAGGATCCAGAGACATATGGCTTTGAAATGTTTTCCTTTTCCTTAGTCTCAGCAGATTAGTAGGAAGGTGGGGGGCAACACTCTGCAGGACACATTCCAGCAATGCTAGTAACAAAATGTTTGGACTTTTTAAAAATGGTTTTCACATTTTTTATTTTTCCTTTCACTAGAATGGTCAACTTTCCTATTTTTTTCCACACCAAGATGGAAAAAACAGCTGTATAACTTTAACATGAAAATATCTGTGTTGCTAATGTAAGCACAATAACTTTGTTCTTTGCTACATAACAACGAATCAAAGTCTGGGTGATAAAACTTTCCGCTCTTCTACCTTATCCACAGAGCTTAAGAAACTGGGAAAAGGAAAGGGAAAGTACCCCACACTTGGGAAGAAAAAGGAATTTGACAGTGCTCCGCAGCTGCTGCTTAGAGCATGTAACCATGGTGAGCTTGTCTTACTAGGGGAAACCTGGGACTATTTTTCCAGTGCGCTTCTTAACAACTCATTTGTAGGTCCCTTAATTCTCTCAGTACCAAAAGTTGAGCACGTGAGTATGTAATGTTTCAAGGAAGCTAGCACATTTTTTTTTCAGGGGAGTCCATATGTGGAAACAATTCACCGTGAGCAAATCACTCGTCTCTTTCTCTCTCAGAAATTTTCTTCAGTTTGGTCATTTCTACATGAGCACCTCAAAAGCAAACCAAAACAAAAAATTTTAAAAGTTATTAATTATAATGTAGTGACCTACCAAACAAATAACGTAATGGATGCACACTGAAAGTTTGAAATTTGGAACATGAACTACATCATCTGGGAAAAATTTCCAGAGCATCGGAGAAGGCAGTGAGACTAAGATAACTTACTTAAGCTAAGGATCTGTCTTTTTATATGGTCTTGTAAATAAAAGATCCTACTCCACTAGATGACTTTTATAAAAAAAGGAACATAGCCTGAATAAGTCAATACAAGCATGATTTCTTCAGAAGACAAGTGCAGAAAAAATTAAAATTAGGAAAAGAGGAGAGAAAAATACATAGAAATTTTAATGAATTTTCTTATCCTCCAGGGGAAGGGTAGTTGGCTTTGAGCATTAAATATAGTTTGGTAGTTTCACATTTTATAATGTTATGCTCAACCCCTGAATAATAAAACAAGGAGTAAAATACAAGAAATGCATTGCTAGCTGAGTAAAATGCATGTTCAGAAGTTTATTTTAGTACTACTTGTGCATATTTTTATGCATAAATATAGTGGTTAGGCAACCACTTCTGAAATTAGTATCATGTAATTTTATATGCACACATACTTTCAATAGTGATAAATACCACTGTTAGCAGCTCTGCAACTGTGCTTCCTGAATACAGTTCCTTTACTATTTCACACAAACTACGTTCATATTATTGCTTCTGAAAAATGAGCCTAAAGGGTTTTGTCTGTTTGGATCTATGGTTCTTATTTTACTACTAAGTAACTACCAGTAAATTATAACTGCAAATGACATATCTAGTTCAGATAAACTTTAGAAAACATTAGTGAAAGCAGCACCAAGTTCTTGCCTGACAGTATTTATAAAAATTGCTCTCCCAACCATTCTCTAAAATGGAAAATAGTGAATTAAAAACAAATAGTCCCAATGAACAAGGAAATCTCAGGGGAGAAAATAAGGTAAGAAACAAGGAGGGAAAAAAAAAAGTCTTAGGGACAGAAAGCAAATGTGATGGGAAGTTCCCAACATAAGAGATGGCAGCAGTACTTGGTTTTTATGTAATACTTCAGCAAAGTACAATACACATTTGTTCTCCTTCAAAATGACAAAGCAACTGCTGTCTTAGTACTCCCTTCAAAAGGGATTTTTGTCCAGACTTTAACTATCCAGCCCTTTACCATAACCAAATCTGATTTGTCAAAAACACTGTTCAGAAAGGACGACCTTTTTCCACTGAAACTGAGTTAAATATGGCAGATATGTCCTTTAGTCACATTTACTTTCAGACCCGTGTCTCTTATTCCTTGTGCTTGTTGTGTATATACCATAAACTGTATTATCTCTACTGCCTGACCATCCTACCTGCAGAGGAGGGGAAGGAAGAGAAACTGCAGTGATGCATCCTCTCTCTGCTCCTGACATGACTAGTAATAATAAAAGTTCAATCCTAAAATCAAGTCATCCAGAATGACAAAGTGTCCTCTGAAAAGGTTTCCATCAAATAATAGCATTGAGATAATGGATATTTTCATCTGATACTTCAGATTGTTGGTTAGGAACATGGTCCCTTTCACATGTGATTGAATATTTTTCCTCTTCTCTGAGCCAGTGATCACCTTTTATATCTTGAGAGTTCAAAATATATGAGGATATCTGATCAAATTATCTTACATACAATCTTTCCAGGTTACATTTATGTATACAGAGAGGATTGACCTTTATTCCCACAGGTTTGGAAAGGTTCTGTGTGCAACATGACTTGTAGCCAGTCAAGAATTCAGAATAACACCAGAAGTGAGCTAAATGAGGTATGAGAGACATTTATCTTCCCTTAAGTAAGGTAAAATCCATGTAAAATATTGGTAACATCTTCCTGCAATATTTGGGAGCCCCTTCAGTCCATTTCTTGTTTGAGTTACAAGTAACTGACTCCCAACCATCTGTCACACAGCATCTTCTTACCAGTCATCCTCTGCAAGGGTGGTCCCTTATGATTCCTTTCATATGTACTAACTATTTCAAGGTCTCTTCCATCCCTACGTCTGGTTTGATCAAAGTACATATGTTTGTGCTGTAATCCCATCTTCTTTTTGATACAGAAAATATGTAGGTCTTCACCAGCACCATTTTTTAAAAGTCCCCCATGGGTTTTTTTATAAGCAGCATTTCTTTTTCATGATTTTTACTCCCAGGAGACCAGATTATGGAAGAATTCCATTTTGAAACAAACATGCATCTTCTTAAACTCCATCTTTTTCTAAGCCTTTTCTGAATGGATGAGTATTTGAGCAAATTAGACATTTCTAATTATATTGCAATTTCTTTAAAATATCCCTTTGTTGAACACAGTTTGAATTCATTAAGTTGGGGTATTACCCTGTTTATATTAAGTGACATAGCCTTTGTACCTTTTAGATTTGCTCCATTTTGGCATGATCTATCTCATTTCCTCACCTGACTTAAAACCACAGTGTTCAGTGCATTGCATCAGAAACCGTAGCAAAGAATTACTGAGTTATCAACATTTTTGCGAATCTTTATAGGTCTTGTTTCATAGTACTTTCTGCATACACATTGAAAAGTCCCACATATAAGTATATATCCTGATACGTGAAAATCCACTCACTGTTGCAAACTGTTGATTTCTGTGCAGGTGGTTATTAAGACAGGAACTCTGTAAAATGCTTTGTAATTTGGGTTATCTGCCAGCATGTTTCAAACATTGACCTTTCTGAAAAGTATTAAATGTTGTAAGGTGATCAACAGACGATCCCATTTGTGCAGCTTTGAGTGATGCATAATTTGCTTACAGGTGCATTGATCCCCTCTGGGAAAGCACAAGACAACATCTAGAAACCCTATGTCCCTTCCTTTTGCAGAGTTGATGTCTCTGCTCCACCTCAACCTTTCTGTTCTCTCAGTATCCAATGCAAAATATTCTCTGATGAGTATTCAGGTTAGCACAATGATCAGAATTTACTATGAAGGAATATAAATAAATGAGAAATATGTCATCCCAAAGTTTTCATTATATTCCACAGTAGAAAAAGCTCTCTGTAAAGCTAAGACCACTGCTATTGTGCATTGCTCTAAGAAATTGCTCTCAGAATGTTCTAGCATAAACAATTTTTTTATTATTTTTTTTTTTAATCTGTTGGGGTTTCAGGTAAATTAATGTAGAAAATTTTTGTTCAAGAAGTTGACATTGGATAAAGTTGTGAGTAAATGTTGCCTTTATTAGAACTGTCTGGCACTGCTAATAAAGAATGTTGTTAATATTTATATATAATAACTATATACATATAATAGAGTGCACAAATAAACAAGTACACAGGCTTTCAGAGAAGTAGAGTATTTCTACCTCCTTGTTGATAGACTAAATCAGTCTTTAACTGCTCTTACACACACACACACAAGGTTTCTGTGGCATTCAGTGAGAGTTGTAAACTTTTTATTGACAGAAAAAAAGCAAGTGGCACAGTTCAGTGAAAAGAATGTCCCTGAAATAATATTCAGCTTGGGACCAGCATTCATTTGGATGACATATATGCACATGGGTAATTGTCAGTCTGGAATCAGCAGTAGATAGAAGCTTATGTCTACTCAGGTGTATTTGAGATACCACATTCAACAGAGCTATGAAGTAGAATAACCCCATCTCTGCTATAATGTAGGAACATAAATACCCCCAAAGGGCTATATTTTATTAAAACACAAATTAGAACAATGTAACTCTGAAAATTGACATGACTCAAGCAGAGTTAGATGACAAGACAATGGCAAAAAAAAAATTTGAAGAAGAAATCTCTTGCCCTTCACCCACAGCTCCCTTTTTCTCTATTTTAGTAGCTGGTAGTACTTTCCTAAGTAGCTCAAACCCTGCACACTCTCCCCTGTGAGGATAACTTGCTTGTGACCACTCCTGCCTGGATTATAGTTGTGGGTCTACGTCATGCTTCAGGGTGCCCTACACATGGCTTCCCCCACTCCTGGTCTCCTTATCTCCTCTCTGCAGGCAGCCTACCTCCTGCATCTCTCTATCTCTACCCACAAGCTGAGCATCCCAAAGCCTATCCTGGCTGCACAAGGGAATTTACAGTCACACAGGACATGGTGTCAACATAGGCACATGAAAAGCCCTCCTGCAATCTGTCACACTAATACGTGGCTGGACATGTGGCACTTTTCAGCTGGTCAGCTTCATCCTGAGGAGAGATGAATGAAAACTTACACCTAGGTGCAGGGGAAGAACCAACTTATTTTTGCTGTATCACCCTTAGAGACCTGGTGCCTCAAAGTATCAGGACATAAGGCACTTTCCCTACAAGCTGCCAAACTAGTCTAGATAATTCTGGTTACAGGCCTGTTCTGTGGGAGACAGGCAATTCCAACCCAATAGCCACACAATATAACAACCTCCTTTCAACAGAAGTATCTTTTCTCTTGAGCCCGCCCTCTTACAAGTTTTACCACAGGAGGGAGTGATTTTTCACATTTTGTATTGAATTTTCTATTAAATTTTATGGGTTTTAGAGTAATTTCCATGGAAACCTATTAAGCTCTATAGAAGGTTTTCATCCTTGTTAAGTTCCTTTTTTTTTTTTTTTTTTCTTTTCTTCATAAGGATAGTCTTATAGCTAGAGGTAAAATATTCAGTTGTACTGTGCAAGGTGGAAAAAGAGCAAATATTTCAAAACTGAGAGATAACAGAAGTAGTAAGAATATCAGGGAAAAGGACTATATTTAGCATTTATTCTACTATTACAGGAGTTATTTTTTTCCAAAGCTTGGGTTCTCACAGTTCTACAGGAGATTACAAGGACCAAACCATTTTTAAAATTAATTTTTAATAATGTGTAATAATCTGAGTGGCACTGGTCTGTGTGTGGAATTAGAATTCCTCTGATAGAAAAAGAAATATTTGTGCAGAGTTTTATGAGCGAAGTTGACCTGAGGCTTCCTGAGGCTGATTGAGAAATTGCAGTCAACGAAGATCCTTAACCCCTTCCCAGCTCTATTTTCAATCTACTAAAGTCTCTGTGGTTTAATATACAAAGAAACTAACAAAGACATGAAGAGAGCAATAAACTTGTATATGATTACAAGAAGTTCATGCTCCTTTTAAATTTAACTTAATGACCAAACTGGCTTTTCAGCACAGAAAGGCATGAGCCTTCAGTTCTGCATTCCAGTTTTATTTAATAGAGCACGACATTTCAAACAAAATGTTCCAAGGTCAGTTCTCTACAACCCAGAAATGTAATGTTAATTTCCCTTCCTTTAGTTAAGAGGCAGCAATCAGCAAATCACAACATTTGATACAGTCTCAAAACCTGTGTCCAAAAAGCTGGGCAATTCTGAACTGAAAGTGGGAAGGGGGGGAACCCTGAACTGAACGTGCCTAATCTTAACAATAGTCATGGATCTAGCTGTCCTAATTCTTTCTAGAAAAGCCTGAAACATGGGTGTTAGCAGGGGTTAAGAAGAATATTTATGAGACCTAAAGATAAAGACCCTGCTCATGTTGCTGCCTGTTGCCACACATTTCCATTAACCTGCAACAACCTACCAGTGGGCCAGCTCTGCGGGTGTTAATCACCGTAAATTTTTTCATCTAGGCAAACATGTTTTGCCAGGGCATTGTACTAACCTCAAAGCTTCTCCTGTTCCAGTACTGCTAGTGATCATTATATTTATTAATGATTTCTGGTTACTCAAGGATACTGAATCTGTAGTGCAAAGAATGCATCTCTTAAAACAAGGTTGAAAAGAAAAGTGAACTATCACTATTAAGGAAAACTCCTAACCTTTATATGTTGCCAGATTCAAAATTAGGACAGCTACATTTAAGCCAGAAGGAAATATGAACAGGAAGTCATAAACTAAATCAAGAAATGTATAGTTCATTTAGTGAATTGTTTTACATACATTGTCATTAGAGAATATATATTTTTTTTAGTGCGGTTTTGTAAATCAGTAAGATTTAACACAAAATTACTTTCTTTTTAAAATTCCATTGCAAAGTTTGCTCAAAAATTGAAAATGCAGAAATTCAATAGGAGGGTATAAGTAGAAATGAACACCACCTGGCATATGCAATGTATCTTCATTGTTTAAGGGAAATTAGTATGATGCTGTTTAATTTAATTTTTGATCTTCTATATTTCTCTTCTGGGCTTTAGATCGCATTTCTCAAGCATGAGGAAACAACATCTTTGACAGTAGAAGACTTGTGGTCTTTGTACTGGAAAATTTATAATTCCATTGCAAAATATTTTAAAATCTAACCAATTCTGCTCATCCATAATGCTTAAACCCTGCCAGATGATTTAGCAATTATACAAATGGGGAAGTGGCAGGAATAGCATGCTGTTAGGTGTGCTCTCTGCCTTCTCCTAGAAAGCTTAATGAAATTGTGAGTGCCCTGAGGTAAATGGGATTTTTGTTGCTGAACTACTCTTGGGTCAGAATATTATTGGACAGGAGGCTTAAAGATTTTGGAGGATTAGGAAAATAAGTGATGCTGTATGTTAGCCATCATGTTTTAATGAACATGCTTTAAAGCATTACTCAGCATCTGCTGGTGTTTGCTGGTGGCAGTCCAAACTAATTGCAGTACCTTTACTCAGCCACCTGAGTATTAATCCAAGATACCAACACATCTACTTGAGAGCAAAGGTGGCAGGATCACTCAATAATTGTAACCTTACCATGAGCTCAACTCTTTCCTGTAGTTAAGCCTTAAATTCACACATGGGAGAACATACTAGGAATATGTGTCAGGATACGGGAAAGAGAGGTTTCCTACTCATGAAAGACAGCGGGAATCAATACTGTCAGGAACAATACGCATGGAAGAAGCCTGCACAGTTACCACAGGCTAGACTACCAGAAGAAATCCTTCCTGATCTGGTGGCACAGTAAGCTACTGGCAATCTGCAAAAAGAATTCGTTGGACTTACACCAGAAGAAGGCCTGAGTCAGGGGGGAGGGTTGAGGGGCTGGTAAGTTGTTGGTTGCTGGAAGGTTATATGCACATGATAGTGAACCATGATAAAGGAATGAATTCACTGTGCATGATTCCAAGTGGAACTCCAAATGGAAACAAAGTCAGACACAACAAACTTGGAAGGCATTTGTCATCATTATTACATATTCATTATTTCTCTCAAATTTTCTTCATCTTTCTGTTACCTGCTTTCCTAGCTACTTGACAATGTTTCTTATGTGAACCATTACACAAATTTGTTGTATGGTAATAATAAGAATTTTCAGCTAATGAAGAAACTGTGTAATTTGCCTTCCTATTTATGTTTTTATTAAAATGTTGCCTCGCTTGGAAAAAGTATTGATAATACCATCTGTACTGAAGGACCCAAACCAGAAATTGTTCTCTCCTTCCGTAAAGGAGAAGGAGAAAAAAGATGGCAGAAAAAGTGAAAAGGATAAGGGAAATAGTGGAATAACAACAGTTATAGCTGTCATTTACACATCCCTAAACATGCACCTTTGCAACATTCAAAGACTCTTGGGCTGGGGTTCCACCACTGCATAAGGCTCATCTAACTAAAAAGTGCAATTAGAAGTTGGAAATCTCACCTCCATCCAACCCTCAGCCAGGTGTTCTTGTCACCTCTGTGCTGACATTAATCAGGGGAAGAAGCAGATGGGGGGGAGTGATCTAGCTCACCACGGGCATGCATGCATGCTGGTGCTAGTGTGGACAGAAGGGAAGCGGCAAAAAGGCATGGTAAGACAAGGTAGAGGGTAGACTGGAATTACCAACTTTGACAACAGACCACACTCTGATTAGCTTAAAGCAGCTATGAACCCTCAAACTCAGGCTTTATCCAAACTGAAAATATTTATTTGCTGAGCAAAAGGCCTACATTTTGTTTATTTCAAGAATACAGGTGCTGACATTTCAATATATAATAGTTTTAATAAATTAAAAGTATAATTTTACTGCAAATTCACTAAAAGTAAGAAGGAAAAGCAAGAGATATTAATTCAGAAAGTTGAAAGTAAATTACAGGGTAGTGTCAATATTTTCTCTTAAATGAGCAGGAAAGATGTTCTGAAATCTACATGCATATCAACAATGCCTGTTTTCATAAAAGCAGAGATCACTGTTGCCATCTTTCATTCACTCTTCTTTTATGTTGCTATTCTCATAGACATGTAATTGCCCCTGTGAATTTAAAGGACTGCTTGAAAACATTTTTTAACTCGTTGGCAGAGCTCTCAGCAGGAGAAACAGGCAGTACTGCCATTTCTTGCTCCTCCCTGGGAGAGAAAAGGAGAAGTGGCACTCTAGAAAGTGAAGCTGCCCTGTGCTTAACAGAGCAATGTATTCTGCAGAAGGCACTGCAGGTTGGCAGCAGCTCAAGGTTGAAAAGAAACTACGGTGTTATGTCACCATACTTAGTCTTCCTTCCTTCTTATCCCTGTCTCAAGGACACCTCTCTCTGCAGCTTCTTTTTGCACAGGGTTTCTTTCTCGGGCACACAAGTTCTTAAGACTGGAGGGGGAAAGCTGCTTTTCTCCAGTAGAGAGATGGAGCTTCCCTTGCTTCACCCTGTGTCATAGGACTGGAGGAGAAAGAGTTCAGAAGGCATTGAGGGGAAGCCATACCAGCCAGAGTGCAGATAACAAGATGGAAGGAAAAACCCAAGACACATAAGCCTAAGTGAGCAGTGGCAACATCCCTGCCTATTGCTATATACAAGTCCCCTAAATCCTGGTAGTGTTCTGTCGATATGGTGGTAACACCAATACCCTGTCACGTAGAGCAAAGCAATCAGATTACGCCAGGTCAGCTATTAGAGAGCCTCAAACTCACTATCTGTCTCAGTATATACTGCTTATTATGTGCAGGTTTGAATTTCATTCAGGCAACTTTGTACAGGTTTCAAATACCACCTTCCACACATCAGGTTGCCATTTTTATGTAAAGGTAAATTTTTACTAAGAAAGATGCAGGAGATGCACAGGGAGGATATGGCAGCTGATCCCATGACAGGGTTTGTGAAACAGAGACATCTACTGGTGAAGCTTTGGGGGGAAATATTTTATTTTGTTTTGAGACTTTGAAGACAGTGCATTGCTCTACTCATTTTCTTTGATGTGAATCATTAATCTGTTATGATAGGCCTGTCACTAATCCATGGCCTCAGAAAATATGCACACGTGTTAAAATGAGTTTTGACATAAATTATTTAATGATTTACAAAGCAACGCTCAACACGTGCCACCAGGTGATCTTAAATTTCTGTATGCTCCTTAGTGAAAATTAATCATTTATCACAACATAGAATAACCAAAGCTTGCAGGAGTTCTACAAGGTTTAAAAAAGAAGTTCATAAAGCAGGAAAGGCAGAACTACTGCATCTGGCCACCAAATCTCAGGTATTTCAGCTCAGCAGCATTATCACTGAGGCGACACAAGAATATATCTTGCTTATTTATTAAGATCTGAAGTGTAATACAAGTAAGTTAAGAATCCTAAAAAATCAATATATACTATATTTCAAGTTTATAAAACAGCTACATGTTCCTACTGCATGAGAAGTAATGTAACAATAGGAGAACCTTGGGAGGACTAGAGGTTTGAATAGATGCAAGTAAACTAGCAAAGTATGATCACTTATTTATTTAAATCATCCATGCTTCATATGTCTGAAGAAACAGACTAGATATTCTCATACATATGATTTTTTGAGGTTTTCCCAGTATCTCTTTTCTCCAGTCAAGCTAGAAATACGGTCAGACATGCCTTAATAACAAGAGCCTTTTAGTTAAATAACTTTTTCTGGTTTTTGTCCAACTGGATTTAGCATACAAAAGAGAGAAAATTATTTTTAGATGAAAAAAAAAGAATATGAACTATGCTTGGAGAGAAAAAATCATCAGTATTCTTAAACTTAAGGAGTTTAATTCAATAAAAAAAAAAAATTAGTACTACTTGCTGCAAAAAGTTTGAAAGGCCTAATACAAATCATGCTGTTAACCAAATGCCACCTCCATTAAACTTATGATTTCCAGTAAGCCAGAGATGCATACATTTGAGGAAGCAATGCTTGTCTGTGGTAATAAGGACCATGTAAAATGATTAGAGCAGTCATAAGACAGGTAAGTAGACAGATAGACAGACAGGTATGTAGGTAGGTAGAATCCTTTCAGCTTTTGGATTACATTTCATTTCAGAGCTTCTTAACACATGATGTCCTCTTGTGAAAAAAAAAAAAAAAAAAAGCTTATGCTAAAATACAGTACTACTTCAGTGAATTGTATTTATTCACCATATTATTGTGTCTGATGGAACATTTCCCAGAGGACAGAAATATCATTTAGAGACTTAAGTGGGAAGAGGTTCTCTACAAAACTTTCTTCACTCTCCAGTAATTCTACTGCTAAAAGTGAACACCAGCTGTGGCTCACCTCTCAAAATGTATGTTTTATCATGACTGATGTCACTCTTTGGGGTTAAGCTAGGGCAGTAGGAGCCAGTTCAGGTCTAATTGTTGAAATGTATGCTTAGTTCAAGTTAAACAATAGATCTCTATGAAAAAAAAAAAAATCAGCACAGAGGTGCTGAGATGTGAAAAGAGTGTTGTTTTGGGCCCAGACGCCTGAATAGACTTGTTAAAGCCCATGGCTGATGTATGCTAAGCAGAGCCAGGCAGTATGCGGAGAGAAAGGGAGGGCAGGCCAGTTGAGCGGGCACATCACTCTCTGAGCCAGGGCACACACTTTGATGGCTCCTTTGGAGGTATGAGTGAAAGCCAAACCTCTGTTCCCTCCTTTTTTTCATTTCTGCCATGCAAAGATAATCAGGTTTATGTAAAGTATGTGTGCTCTTTTGACAGTCCGCGATATCTCATTAATTCAATCACAGCAAACACCATTGTTCCCAAAGTGTTTGAAATGCGGATAGGCATGGAGGCTTTCTTAATCCTGTCAATCAATGTTAACATTTTTCTTGCAGTTGCCATGGCCAGGGCCAGAGTTCATGAAAACATAGAATAAGAGCCAACAAAACAAGAATAAAGACTTATTTGAGATACTCTTTTTAAAGGACATCTACCATGCACAAAACATGGGAAGTAAATGTAGACAAGTTTAGACACTATGGCTCACTGAGAGGAAAAAGGGGGAAAAAGAATTTGAAAATCAAATAGGCCTATAAAAACTTGACCCAAAAGTCTCTGGGAAAAACCCGATGAATTGCTCCCTAGTAGAACAATGTTCTTTCTTTCGTGCGTTCTTCAGGAGTACAATGCTCAATATATTATAACACATGCCACTGATGTCTTTACACTGTTGTAAGCCAGCTCAGACCATCGGAATGCTGATCGCCGACAACAAGAGATTGTGCGGCAGTAATTCTCTCTTTCTCCCACTCGGCTACAAACAAGCACTGGGAAAATTATTCATGCATATAGGCCAACAAAGCAGAGATGGGAGATTTGCGATGTCATGCAGCGAGATCATGTGACAAACGTTAAAATAAAACCCTCAAGCCTTCACCCTTTGAGACTTTGTAAAATAACTAATTTATCCCTATGAATGCAGCAGCCAACATATCTTACTACACTGGTGGAAATCACAGCCATTTTAATATTGATGTACTGGTTAATGAGACCACAGTTCACGTGATAAACAAAGAAACACAACAATTACTTAATTATGGAATTGCTAAAGGTATGAGACAAAACTCCTTCATGGGATTTTCTACAGCTCTACCTATTCCTAACAGGCCTTGAGTGCATTTAGATGTAATTCTTAATTAACTTGGATAAAATATGTGCTATTAAGCTGTACAGTAATGCAAAGATAAAATTTTGCCTAGATACACACAGAATTTTTGGACATCCCTGTAGATACCCTGTTTTGTCCTTCAAATTTTAATTTCAGTTCAGAAAAAAACAACTCAGCAACAACTTGTGTGTGGTTGGAGTTGTACCTAGAACAGCTGGCATCTTAGCTGTGCAAAGGAGAGAAAGTTCCTCCTGGGAAGTAGTCACACATTGCTTCAAAGTTTGTTCTTCAAGACCTCTGCAGAGAAGAAAGCAAGTCCTTTAAGCACTGGCAATTAAGGAGTGCTCTGCTACTATTGTGGCAGATGTCCACTGATCTAGAAACATACATCTACACAGATCAATAAAGTCTGACATGATACAGAGCGCTTTGGTGGGATGGAACAGCAAAACAGCCTCTTTGCCAAGAACAGTTCCTTGGCGCACTGGAGTGAGTCTGACGCTTGTATGTGTAAGCAGGGACAGAGAAAAATTAAATTTTTCTACCTTAGTGTTAGTGAATCAAAACTGGAATACCGTGTACACATCTAGTGACTATGGTCTTTAAAAGCTGTGTTAGTGTCCTGTCTCGTAAGGACCTGCCACCAACTACAGGTTTGCCACTTGTGATTTAAGCCCAGACAGCAACTAAGCACCAAACTAAACACAAAGCAGACGCATTATCGTTCCTCCCTGCCCTGGTGGGATGGGGATAAGAATTTGAAGACAAAGGTAAAATCTCATGGGTTGACGTAAGAACAGTTTAATAGGACAACACAAGGAGAATAAAAATAATACCAGCAAAAGAATGTATAAGGCAAGTGATGCACAATGTAATTGCTCACCACCCAGAACCCTGATGCTCAGCCTGTTCCTAAGCCATGATCCCTCCTCCCTTTGGCCAGCTCCCTCAGTTATATAACAAACATGATGTCATATAGTATCGAATATCCCTTGGTTACTTTGGGTCAGCTGTCCTGGCTATGTGCCCTCCCAGCTTCTTGTGAAAATTAACTCCACCCCAGATGAACCAAAAACGTCATTCTTTTGAGTATTCATCTGTTTGGTACTTGTAATAACTTTTCCGCCTTAGCAAGCCGAGGTAAAGCATCTGACCCCAGAGATCATCCCCCCTTATGGTTCCCAAAATTACCCTGGGTACTAAACTTTGAGGAGATATGCTTAATTCTCTATTCTCTTCATTTCATAATCTGGTCTTTCTTCTCTCCCCTGTGAGGTACCTTTTTCTCCCTTTTCACACATTGGGTTGATATTCTCCAGCTGAGGCCATTGCAGACATAGTACTCCCTGAACTGGCGTGTCAGCACTGTGGAACTGCAGATGCTAACATCCATCTCGGAAGAGGGGAAGGGTTGGTAAGAGAACCAACAACAGAAGTAAAGGCAAAAAGAAATTCTCATTATCTCTTTCCATTCTTGTGTTGGTCAGGAGGAAACTAAGATCTCTAATGTACATTTTCCAGAGATGTTTCAGGTAAGTCAGAGGTCACATGGCTCACAGGCAGGATATATGGCATGAGAAAATCATCTCAATTAAATGTCAGGAGTTTTTGCATAATGCTAGACCTAACTGGATCAGCTGATTTACTTAGCAAAGGAGAATAAATTTGTCTAGGTGGAAGACTTGTTTGAGGGGGGTTGTTTTTTAGTTTTATTCTACAATATCTGCAAGATCCAACTAACCCATTTAATGGATGGGAGGTCCTCTACTGTGATGACTGCAGGATAAGAAGATTTTCATTAGGCAGGGGGAAAAAAAGTTAGTGACTACATATCTACTCAGGAAATATAACTACATTTTACCTGATGCAAACACTTTTTCTGTTGCAGTGTGTTGCAGTGTATTGCAGTAGCTTTTCTCTCTTACATGCAGCTCTGCAGTGCTTTAGTTATTATTAAAGAGCATTGTCAGAATATTCTGGTACTTAAAATGTACCAATACCTGAAATCAACAGCTAAGAAATGTACAAATGGTGTACAAATGTACAAATGTACAAAGGGTGTACTAGCCAGAAATGGATTAATAAAGATGTTCTGGAAAATTGATGTTTATATATGAATGGGTTTACCTTATACTCAAATCCAGTAGATAGTAGATAGCTTCTTCTGATGCTGAAGATATTTTTGAAAAAAAGAAAACTGAAAACTGTGAACCTGTTATGCTATTTTCTACATTGCCAGCCTCCTTTTTCCTCCTCTTCCTCCCTCACCCTGTATCAGTATTCACTCACTCCCAGTTTTGTGTTTGATCCCTATTTCTTTCCACAGTGCCTTGTGTACAAGGTGAAGGTGAGCAGCTCTGGTCACTCCACTCTTCTTTCCCTGCTGCTTATAGCTGCAATACAGCTCCGTTGTAGAATAATCATTCGTGAGGCAATTTGTGAAGAAAAAGACTAGAATAAATATTATCTGCCTTTTAATGTCTCTTGGATACTCCTATCTATTTGAAAATTCATCTGGAATTACAGCTGATGAATCCATCTCGGTCACATGCCAAGGATGACTCTCATCTCTTGAGACCTTTGGTCTGTGAGTCTAAAGAAGTTTGCCATATTGGTTGCAGTGATAAAGCTACACAATTAATTTACTAAAAAGGCAAGAAATTAAATATTTAGAATGCCAAATGAATGAGTTTCTTATACTTTCCATATATGTCACAATAATCCTTTCAACATTATTCATAATATTTATTGACGTACACAGACACTAGGTGTATTCACTGTGTATTTCCCAGTTATTATGTGGGATGGAAAAGCCCAAAAATACTATTTAAGTAATTATGTTTGAAGGGAGAAGAGCTACCTTACTTCTTAAGGAAAACTAGAAAACATCAGTAGCCTCCTTGAAGTGACTGGACCCATTGTTACCCTGTTAGAACACAGCAGGCTCCTCCTCCTAGCAAGCCTGTGCAACTCCACTATGTGCTGCAGGCAGAGCCATGGGAGCTGTGGAGCCCTGGGAACTCAACAAGAATTAAATACTACCACATTTACCCGTGGCCAGTTGGCTACTAATCCAGATACCTTTAAAAGAACTATTAGCTCTAGAGGAACACTAACTCCTATGATATCAAGGACAAATTCAGGTTGGATGGACTTATCAGTTATGAGGTCAGACAAAGGTTGCTCAGGGCTTTATCCAGTCTTGAAAATATTGACTTCATAGCCTCTCTATGTAACTTCATCCACTACTGAACTGTCTGCATAGTGAAAGTATTTCTTGTATCTAATTTGACCCACCCTCATTTCATCTTATGGTTTTGTCTATTTTTTGTCCACCCACACACCTCTGAGAAGAGTCTGCCTTTGGTTTTTTTTTTTCTTAATATTCTCCTCGTAGTTAATGGAAGGCTACTATGTCCCAAAACCATCTCTTCCCCAGTCTGAACAAGCCCCACTCCCTCATCCTGTTCTCACAGGGCAAGTGCTCCAGTCCCTGACCATCTTGGTGGTCCTTCTGTGAAAATGCTCCAGCATATAGACATCTTTTTTCCAATGGGAACACAAAAAAATTATACAGTATTTTAGATACCATCTAGTGAGTGCTGAGTTTTGAGCCACAAGCACTTCCCTCCATCTGTTGGCTACTGTTATTGGCCATCAGTGCTGCCAGGGCATGCTGTTGGCTCCTGCCCAGCCTGCTGTCCACCAGGCCCCTCAGGCTCTTTTCCATAGAGTTGCTCTCCCAGCACACAGGCCCCAGTCCGTAGTGTTGCAAGGGGCTCCTCCTTCCCCAGCACAGGGACTAAGATTTGTCCTTGTAATTCAAGTGGTTCTTTCTGGCCCCTTCTTCCATCCTGCCTGGATATCTTTGAATGGCACTCATGTCCTTGAGTATAGCAAGTGATCCTCACAATCTGGTGTCACCTGCAAACTTGGTAAGACTGTCATCCACCATGTCCTCCAAGTCATTGCTAAAGATGTTAAGATTTCAGGTCTCAGTAGAGACCATCTCAGTACCCCGCTGGTTACCAGCCTGAAGACAAAGCCTGATCCTGTTACAGATAGACCTCAAAAATGTGGGAACACTGATCTTTTTACCCTCATGATTTTATCACCTTTCTTTTCCAGAGAGTGAGTGAAACTGCAACTTCCACTGGAAAAAAAAAAAAAAAAAGAAAGTAGAGATAAAAACTTCAGAGTGGCTTAATTACATTTTGTTATAACATATTCATGGTTGCCAAATGAGCACTCTCAGAACTAATTTGAACACCTTATTAGAATATATATTTCAACGTAAATTAACCAAAGGCATTAATCTTCAACACATATACATAAATTCAGACTGTAATTCTTTTAACTTTTTTCCCTTGTTATAATTTAACACTGGGTTTAATATAAAATGCTATAAGACTATTGGTTACACTTTTCCATACAAAACAAAAATATTACATAATGCAGAAGTAGTCTAAATATTTTACCTGTAATTTTTACTTGAAAAACTGAGCACAAAATTGAAGTGGAAGTCTCTGAGTACTTGCTCTGTGAGTTTTGATGTCACAGATGGGGATAATAGTGAGCAGCAAGATGCAGTAACTTCTTTAAATGTGACAGCAGCTTTATAAACACACCCAAATTCATGGATACTGCAGAGAAGTTCTGTCAAGAGCAACTCTGGATGCTACAGGAGTAATTACAGGGCAGTAAGACATAAGCAGTCACTGAGGTCAGTAATAGTTTCAGAGATTATCCCAAGCAATGAGCTTTAATAACCTGAGGACTAGAGTGCATTTACCTCCATACAAGGGAAAGACAGGCAGCTGGGCATGGGCACCCCATAGTGGATTTAGCAATAGTGGATTCACTATTGCTAAGTGCCTCACAGCACGTTTACTGAGATGTTTAAGTCTTCTAGTGTTATGTTCAGAAAGAGTTTGCAAAAACCCCTGAAATTTATTGTGACTCTGGACTTTTTTTGGTATAAAAACACATTCATATAAACACATTGGCTTTGGGTTCTGATGTTTGTGTTTTAGGGTTCTTCTGTGAGGCTGTGTATTTTCTCTCCCTACTGGTATTCCTTCCACTCTGTCAGGAGCACTTTGGCAAATGCATAGTTCACCTGAAAAAAAAAACAGAAAGCCAAAGACTGCGATTAAGTACTAGGTAGGTAGTACTGGAGATGCTGACTGGAAGGAACTGTATATGTATCTTTGAATTTCTTGTACCGGATTTGTTAATATTCAGAGGTACTTAAAATCACAGATATTTTTATGGCACACAGAAGCCCCTCTTATAGAGATACTTCAGGGATTGGAGACTAGCTATATTGAAAGATGGCAACAGAAACATGTCTGTTTGTAATTGATTTTCATAAGGTTTAGCAAACAAGCTTGGCAAGGCTCTATAAAACCAACAAAATCTACAGCACCTAATGGAGTAGTTCTCTCTCTCTGTGACATAAAGAAGTTCCCCTCTGTCCTGATAACAAGTAATGGGAAATTGCACTCTGAAGTGCAATAAATTCATCCATTACAGGGGTAAAGAGAACTCAGACTTTGAAAATGAGGAATACTGCAGAATGCTCTGTCAGTCTCATGTTGGACAGGATTTGGTTTGCTTTTATGGCACCACATAAAGAAGTAATAGGTTACAAAGCTTTCAGGGCCCTAGCATAGGTGACAGTCTTTATACTCCCTCTGCACAACAGGATGAGAAACAGATGTCATAGCACTTTCCTACACTCTTCTCTGTACTAAAGGCTGTCAGAGTAGAGGTACGAGCTATATGCCCATTGCTCTATAAAGTGAATGTGTCTGTTGAGACCACAGCCTGTCTGCAAGAATAAGACAACAATTGGACACAGATTTGATTTCCAACAGCAAGTTCTAGATCTTTGCAAGCAGTGAAATTGCAGGCGCAATATTTATTCTAGCTGAAAATTCTTTATTGGGAAAGTGTGAATTCATATAAAGTTAAATTTGCTTCCAGTCTGACAGAGGTTTCAATCTTCTAGTAACTCTTTTGTCAGTGAGTAGGCTGAAGATTTTACTAACTTCTATTCTACAGCTATTGCCAGGAAAGATAAAAGTGTTGTGTTAAATAGCTGCAGGCGATCACAAAATTTATGAAAAAAATATTTTCAAGCTTTGATTCTATAAGGAAACAACTGTCCAGGACCTTTGCTGTACTTTTAGAAAGGAATGCATGGAGGAAAAGAATGTATCATAGTGGTAAGTATGACCTCTCAGCTGTCAAAAACTGTTTACCTGTGTAATGGTTTAACCCCAGCCAGCAAATAAACGCCAGGCAGCCACTTGCTCACTCCTACCCCTGCCCAGTGAGATGGGGAGAATCAAAACCAGGTAAAACTCATTGGTTGAGATAAGAACGGTTTAATAATTGAAATAAAAATAAAATATTATTATTGTTGGTTTTATTACTATTATTGTATTCATAATTGTAACGAAAAATCCTTGACAGTATAAACACTACCTAGCAACAATCAAAACCATCAGTGTGTTAGCAATGTTATTCTCATACTAAATCCAAAACACAACAAACACTGTACCAGAGACTAGGAAATAAAAATATCTCTATTCCATCCAAAACTGGGATAACGTTCTCCATATTAAAGATGTTCAGCACCTAGAATGGAATCCTTCCACAGTCCTCACTGTGATTCTTTCTATGGTAGTACAAGGGGACATAAACATGATGTGCAAAATATTAAATAACTAAAAGTGCCCCAGAAAATTAATGTGAATGAGAGGGAACAGAGTTCTTGATCCACATGAATGTGCAGGGTGAAAGTGTAGATAAATTTGTATTAGCAAGCAAAACTGAGCCCTGTTGTTAAATAGCACTTGATTCCATTAGACTGTGTCGGATTGTTAAAAATGCTAACATTATGTGTGACTATTCATTTTCATCACCTGCTCTTGATTAATCCAGCCCTAAATGGCATCTGTGGACCCTGCCATCTCATACTACTTAATTAAATTAGCAACACATTTGTCTCCCCCGTTTTCCTATCAAAGGGTTGTGCTCAGGAGAAATAAAACCTTTGTTCAACAAAGCTCCGTATAATTTACACTCCTTTTTCCCTTTTTCCTCCAGCTCCTGGCTCAGATGCTAAATTGTAACTGGTAATAGGGAGCTATTAGGTCTAGTGAAGCATGTCAAAGAAGTCAGTAGAAAACAAGACCTGAAAGGAGGCCTCAAATCTCATAAAACAACAGGTCAAGATTCTAGATTCAGGATTACGTTGTACCAAGATTCATTCATTTTTCAGAAAATAAAATAAAATAAATAATAATAAAAGAGCATATGACCTTTATATATGTTCAGGGCAGAAAGATGGGAGAAAGACTGAAGGAAAAGAGAACGATAGGGAAAAATGCTGAAACAAGTAGAAACTTTTTGTATGTCTTATTTTCCCAAGAAGGTAATGAATGTAACTGTCAACAACAGACATGCATATATGAGTAATGGGGCACAGTGTATTCTGTCTACAGGGAAAGGGATTAATATAATTTACTCTGCTAGGAAACAGTACTATAAAGTATAGAATCATAGAATCATTCTGATTGGAAGAAAACTTAAGGTAAGTCCAATGACTAACACAGCACTGCCAGGTCACCACTATATCTTATCCTATATGTAGCTTCCTCAAAACTTTGTTATTCATCCCAGAAATATTAAATACTTTCATCCCCTCAAGTCCCTAGGACAACTTGTGTTATATGTTACGTGTCATTCAAACTGGGATAATCGAGATACCAGCAGCTTGTTCTTGGATTCTTGTTTTCTTTCAGTCTTACAGTGATATGTGAAGAAGTTAAGACACAGAATACTTCTGATCGAGTTTGTAACTTAACTGCAGAGGGCAGGCTGACAGGAGACTGCCACAGGCTCTCCACCTTGCTCCTCATGTAGCCATCCCTTCACTAAAAGTCCTTTCCACTGCTGACATGGGAATCTAAAGGTCTGCAGATCTTTCCTCAGCCTTCCTTGCTCTCCTGCAAGTAACCCTCTGCAGCAGAGGATGGGAAACCTGACCCTGCTGAGGATGGGTCAACCTCATTTCTCTGTGCCACAGTTCCCTATTTGGGAATTAATCCTCCAAGAAGTATAATGACAAATTCACTCACATTTGTGAAGCACCCACAAAGTTGTGTAATTGTGTGCCCATGAAGTTAATGATACACTGAGGTATCTGAAGGAGGAATAATAAATCAGCTCCTGCAAGACATGAGGTTTTTGCACACTCTCTGCAAAGGTATCCTCAGCCCTGCATTTGGTATCTGTTCTTCCCATGGACACACAAGCGAGTGAGAGGCTTGACAAATAACATTTCCAGAAAGCATTTAGTTAGGGAAGTATCAGTTGTGGGACACTGAAGACAGCAGCTGCTTCAACAGCTCAGGCCTCTTCCATCTGCACTTATACTGCAGAGAGACAGCATGAAGCCAGAACACCCAATAATCCTGACTGAGATGTTCAGTTGTGATGAAGGATCTGCATATTCAAATTCTCTATGCTTTTATCAATTTGGACAGGGACATGAACTTACCTCCTTTGAGTATCCCTTGGCCCTGTCTTTCTTAGTCTCTTCTGCACATTTTTGTATAAAAGAAGCCAGAAGAAGAGCAAACAGCTTCCATAGCACACTGTCTTAGAAATTAAGGTTCACATCCTTCCTGAAGAAGGCATTTGTTTTTAGTCCTTGACATCACAAGTCAGTGAAGCAGGCAGCCTGCTCAAAACAGTGTCAGTCCTTTTCTCAGTGTAAAGAATGGTACCCTGCTGGTCAAAGAGCTGTTCAACTAAATAATCCAAGAATCCCAGTTCAGGCTTGAAGGAGGATCCTGGCAGCACCAAAACCTGAACAGATCTGCACGTCAGCCCATGAAAATGCCAGTGCTAAGCAGAGGGATAAAGTGCCTTTGTAAACAAGTGGAAACTGAGTGCCTAAAGTGATAGACACAAATACATCAGAAATAGGTAGGCAACTTTCTCATCAGAATCGTGATGGCTTCTTTTGGAAGGGAGTTTGGAAAAAAAAATCTGAAAAACAATTGTTGATAAATTCCCTAACCACCATCTTCTCTGTCCACTGAATAAAGCAAAGGCTTATTGCATTCAAGTAATCTTACAGCGATCTTCTAATTAACTGTATCCTAATTTATATGCACAGAGTGGTGACTCAATTTTTTCTGTGCAACCTTGATCTCAGCATTTCCTATTTTCTGAGTGCTTGACTTTTAATGGTAATAATACTTTTGTTTTAGTGCGATGCTTGCTGTATGCATAGTTACAAGTATTACAATGTTGTCAATAAAAATGCTGAAGGAAAATTCAGAGCTTTCATCTGAACAGAAAATTGTGATGCATTTTAAAGCTTACAATTTTAAAAATATAATTGAGTTGCTCTTTTATTTTTGCAAAAGTGAATTTGGTGGTGTTGCAAGTATATGTTTTCCATTTAAATCTTCTCATTTCGAGGTGACATGTACAATCAATCTTCCTGGTGACATTGTAGCAAAGCAGAAATTATTGATGCTTAGTAGCCACAGGATCATAAATAAGAAAATGGAAAATGATACTTAATTGATTAAGTACTTTCTATAAAGCAATTAGAAAGCTTCCAAAGTGGAAAAGAAAGACAGATAATGTTTATGAATGCATGTGAATGGATTCATACAGTAAAAAAAAAAACAAACCGTCAGCCAACTATTCATGTGGTCCTTGTTTTTCACAGAACTCCCAAAAGGTCTTTCATGTGTACTTTCCCTCCACTATAAATTAAGGATAAATTGTTTGGCTAACCCAGTTTTTATTTAAGTTACTTCTTTTGTCATTTTATCCTTTATTATGCAAATATTTGATACAAAATAAAAGTACCACATGTTCATCCTATTTTGAGCTTTACCAAATACTTGGTAGACATTAAAGCTCCCACTCAGGAAATCATTCCTATTGTGACATTCTTATATTAATGTTAAAAATGTGTTTATGTGTTGTTTTCAATAGGGTTGAATTTAAACACATGCTCAAATGTTTTCTTTAAATGGGACCTACTGTGGAAATACATGCCTAACTCTATTACTCTGATTTGATCTTGAAAATTAAGAATATTCAAAGAGAGGATAGTATCTTTACAACCAAAACTAATATTTACAATAAACAATCATGGCCAGGTAAGCTGTAAAATGGCAAGTGTCCTCTGACATCAAGGAACGTTTCCTCTGAGTCAATGAATACATCAGTTGTAGCTGATGGGTAGCTTGGGCAACCCTGTCCCTCAGCAAGGTGTTAGCGTTTCTCATCTGAAAGAGGTAACTGAACATGTGAATGGTGCTGGTCTTTTTCAGAGTAATTTTTTTCAGTGCAGCACTGCCTGATGTATCAGTGTATCTATCTTCCATCCTGAATTGTCACCATTTATTCAAACCTAGCTTACTAGGAAAACAACAAAAGTTTTTAAACTAATTTCCAGTTAAGACAGAAATTCAAATATATGTGTATATGTCCTATAGAACACAGTAACCTGAGAAGTAAAATCTGAAATAAGGGTATGTAAAAGGCTCTATGATGTCTTTCCCCTTTGTTTCAAGTTCAAAGATAATAGGAAACAAGTGGTCAGTTTTGCTGCTCCCCTGTGAATATGCTGTTGCAGAAGTTAGATCCATCTTTATGTGTTCCATCCAAAGAGCATCTCTTCATTATATCAACAAGATTTTTTATAATCAAAAGTTTATCAACCCAAATCTAGCATTACAGGCTGATGATATAGGAAACAGGAATATGAAATTTTATGAGTTCAGGAATTATAACCTTCATTAGAAATATTTCATAGGCTCATAAACGATCAGGAAGCTACATTATGCGGATCTTATCTGTTGTATAATAAATCAAATAGCTTTCCATCAGTTTAACGTAAGTGGCTTTTGTGATGTTCCATTTCATATATTCTTGGATTGATTTGAAAATTAAGAGATGGTGATTGATTTTTAGCTTGTATCCATCAGGCAGAGTTAAAAATCTTACAAATTCAACATTGATTAAAATGTATCATTATTACTTGTGTTCAGAAAATATCAGGCCTGAGGAATCTGAACACCAAAGCAAGCAAGCAAATGCAAAATACTCTGATTGTGATACAGACACTTACAAAATGAAGGAAGGTGTACATTAGAGACAAAGAAAATATACAGAAGAATAAAAGCTAACAATTGTTGTCATGAGTAATCTTGATTTGTTAGAAAAAATAGCACAGTATACTGTGCACTATCATCGGCTGCAATATTTATCATTTTAATCTTATTTTGTTATTGAGAAAGAGGAACTCTTTTTGTGAAAGATCTATTTTAGGGAGCAAAAGCAAAGTAGCTTAATAAAAATGTTTAGTATGTTAGCATAACTGAAAGCAGGTTGTGGGATAGATATATTTGGGAAACTGAAAGTAATATTTTTTTGTGGAAGGTTATTTAAAATATCAGACATTCTCTAAAGCAAAGGGTATTTGCCAGCCCTTTGTCTTCTGGAGAATACAGAGAACTGTCATGTTTAGTTTTAACAAGCTGTTTCTGGGTAATACAAATTTACTAGCAAAGATAACTCAACAATGCTATTAAATGCAGTCCCTCTGCCATGTTCTTAGATGGTACAAATCACTTCAATAGGCAGTACCTTACTGAACAGCTAGGACTGGTGGTATGCACAAAATGCAGTTTTATTGGTTATTACCGGTCTTGTGAGCCTATGTTTGCATTACACAAATAAGAAAACTATTAGCTACTTCTTGGCAGGAGGTTTGTGAAGAGTGGAGAGGTAGCTGTGTGCAACCTTACTCCTGACCATTTGAGAAGATGCAGTGCACAAAGCAGCACTGATATTGCAGCCACAGCCACATTGACTTTCTCAAGAAATCAGCAACAACATAAGACTGATGGCATGTAAAATACCTTTCCTTCTTTCAATTTGATTATGCTGGTATTTTTGCTAAAGTCACTCAATAAACTAAATTTGTAGTACCTGTCCTACTGATCTCAAAATGCTGTATGCTGTGGTGTAATATTGTGTGCATGTATGTATTTTAGAGCACTGGAATTTTCCAATTGTGAATGTATTCTGTGTTTTCAATAAAATGTAGTTTTACCATCTATTCCTTTACAACTTGTAAACGCTGCTCTTCAATATTTTCTTAGGGTTAGGTTTGTTGATTGCTGCTTTGCTTTGGCACATTTAATTGTTATTGTGTAGTCTTCAACGGTTCACAGCTGGTCTCGAGTAGGACTAAGAAAAGGCTCAGAAAATGGCTTCTTCCTTAACAGTCTTCACAGACTGAGTTTCACCATTATCATTGTCTTTTCTGCTCTTCTTCATACTCTGAAGGTCGAAGGTGAGATGCTACATATTTTCTATGTCTTAAATGAGCTTAGCTCTCCCTCCCTCAGCAGATGTGAGCTCAATTACATACTCAAAAGACATAATAAACAAACTGCAGGAGTGATCTCCCATGTCTCCTGATCATCCAGATCAGATTCTGTTTTCCTGAGCCACCCACTGGCTAGTGGTGCCTAGTGTATGCACCCTTTCCAATAGCCTGCACAAATATCTTCTCACATGCTGCAGGGTAAGGAGACAAGGGAAAAGGGAAAGGGAAGGGACACGGGGAAGTAGACTGCCCCCGGCTTTTATCTCAAAATGGAGATAGGACATAGCTTTGGAGTGCACCTTTGGTCTGCAGGTAAGACACAGTTGGTATGTAACAGTGTCTCTGAATACCTGACCCTGAACAAAGAATCATGAAATAATTTAGGTTGGACAGGACTCCTGAATACTTCTTGTCCAACCTCCTGCCCAGAGCACAAGGAGATGAGTCAAACTGAGCTCCAGGGAGAATGAAATACATGAAGCTACTACTGTGCCATTGGATCCTACAGCTCTTGTCACTATTTCTGGGTATTCAAGCAACAGTTTCTTTTACGTTTAGATCATGGAAAAAAATTATCCTCCCTTGTGTAGGGGAGGTTTGTTCACAACCATGGCAATACTTACTTTTCATAATTTTTGGTCTGGAATGATCTTATTTTCTCTGAGGATGGAGACAGAAAGGACATTTCATTTTGCTCAAAACTAGGCTGCTCATTGCATTATTGGAGAAAAGGAAAGAGGATGCATCAGACTGGTGTTGATGCTATTTCCAATTACAGGTTTTTCTATTGTATCTTTAGGGATGAAAGGAGGGAGGTCAAAGAAAGAACTAGGAGATTACCTGGGGATACATGAAAAAAAAAATAAAGGAAGAAGAAGGAATATAAAATTTAAGGGAGTTAAAACAGAAGAGAAGAGTAGCAAGAGAACCAGGTAAGAACATTGGATGCAGAGACTATGAAGGAAGAAGACAGTCAGAAAAAATAGAGAGCCAATAAAATGGTGAGATTGTAAATAGTCTCTGAATACAGAAAGTCTCAGGCTTTGGCTGACCTCTGCTCCCACTGACTAATGTCTCTGACTCTGCTTTTTTACCTGAAGATGAAATCGTGAATGGTGGAGAACAGAGGAAAATACTAGTTTCAATGTCTTAGCCTTAAACTAACACCATGGTGATGAAATCCTGGAACCAAGGAGAAAAGTACAAAATGCCTAGGATCCAAAATGAGACTAAGTGCAATACAACACTCACAGTTCTTAGTTGGATAAACAGAGCTAAAATTTCAGGAATAGCTATACGTATTCATGTGTAGTTCTTCTCTGTTCTCTGTGTTAAAAATCCACTGTTAATCCTCAGACTATATTTGCATATATGAGTTAGGAAGATCATGGTCTACGTACATTTTGAATGAAAATGTAGTTTGTATATAGGTTACATAGCTTTCTGAATATGAACCCATTTGGATAAGACAAATTGCACACGCACAGTTTTAGATACTGCTTAGAGGCACCCTTGAAAGGCACCCTTGATTCAAAAGCTATTAGCTACTCATCTTAAATCTCACAAGTCATGCAGGATTAGTCCAAGTATTATTAATGCAGAGAACAAAGTGATTGGAGATTCAGAAGTCATTTTAGATGAATTTAGTAAATTTTATAGCAATCTTTTCACATCAAAGGGTTAAGAGGATAATGGTTATGAATATACTCCTTGATGTTTAAAGGATCCCTCAATTCTACCTGAGGACAGTATAGGTTTGGAATAATCTATTACCCATAATCAGATGGAACAAGCAATTTATTTTGGGTGAAATTCTCCTCATCTGCATAATTGGTCTTTATATACAAGAACTTTAGGGGAGGGAAATTCATCTTGTCAACTCAGGGTCAGAATGCATCATATGGCCCTTGCAAAAATTCCCATTCATTGGCTTAAATTCTACAAACATGACTAATGCTGAGGGAGGGAAGGGGAAAGAGACAGAGGAGGAGAAGGAGAAAGTGATAGAGGAGGGGAAGGGGAATAGATGAAGAAAGGGATAGGGAAAGCGAGACGCAGGCAAGGGAAGGGAAAGGAAGGAGAGAGGGAAAGGGATTCCATCATTATCCATGTGCACCCATCAGAACCTAAGATTTATCACACAGTATCAGTGCATCTGCCTTTCAATGCTATCTGTAAAGGGAGTGTAGATGTTAACAAAAATGTTGACAAATCACCCTTATTCTATTTGCTGTTGCTGGAATACTGAAAGACCTCTGGATTATTCATTTTTAAATACTTCGCATTTTAAAAGGTATATTTATGTATTTAAATAGCATGTGTGTTTGCAAGTAACTTCATCTCCAAGTTTTTAAACCAATAGAAGACTTGCATATTTTGTAATGACTATTTTAGGCATTAAAGTATCAGAAATTTGCATTGAAGTATTCAATTTTGTGATATACCTGCATAACTACATTGTAATTATACCGTACTTAACAGCATAGGTCAAGTTGTGGACTAATTGTTCTGATATATTTATACAACTTCTACTCATGAATGTAACTGCAAAAAAAAAAAAAAAAGAAAAAAAAAGAATCTTCCTTTCTCTGTCTTTTTAAATCTTGCATAATGACATTTAAGTATTCATTGTTTTGTTGGTTTTAACACAAGAATTTCTCACAAAATCCTAAGATCTTTTTCCTAAGACCTGGTTTAGGTACCAGGCTGATTTCATTGTCATGTATACTTCTCAGTTTCCTTCCACTACTTTGTTATGCTTCTGCTTTTCACTTTGTATATTTACCTTGGCTTACTTCTATAGGTAACGTATGCTTCATTTCCAAGCAAACTTCTGTCTCTATAAAACTATGTTGACAGTAGTCAATCTACAGTAGGAAAAAAAAATGTTTTCTTTCTCCTCTTTTATGTTACTGCTTTGTAGAGTAACACCATAGTTTTATATCTTGCATGCTTAGACATGTGCCACTACATACGAAAGTGAGTAATTCCAGTATGAAAGTCTAAAAATTATGCAGTTCTACACATCTTCCTCAGCACTTAACAGTGAGTGATGACTTCTGGAAACCCTATCTGAAAATAACTATTGAGCCTTATCTGAAAATAAGTTTATAAATAACAAAATAAAAGATCCCAAATGCATTTATATCCTGGCTTTCAAGAATAAAGGATATGCCCGTAATAAAGAGAGAGAAGTGACAATACCGGAACTCTACATTTTTGTTCTCTAGCCAGCACAGCAAGCAAGCACATGTGGCCATGTGGATTGTGTTTAGGACTCCAAAGTAGTCTCTTTTTGAATGACTCCTGTGCTAAATATAAGTGATTAATTTCCAAATCAGGTATTTTAATTGCAAGGGAAGGAACAGGAAGCTGAACAATAATATCTAAATGAGCATACACATTACAGCTTTTTGAGGAATTCCTGATGTGTTTCATCTGTGACAGCTTAAGTCAGTCTCGGCACTGCCGTGGTCCTGACATGGTCAGTCATGAAAAAGCACATCTGCTTCACTCATTTTTTAAACTTTATTGTGGTTTCTTTTTTTTTGGTTTTGTTTGCTACAACATACTGATATTAATATTCTTATGTGGCTTTCCATACTTTTTGCAATACGTATGTTTACTAAATTAATAGTATTTGTCCTTGAATTTATTGTAGAAAGACATATGCACATGGAAAGTATCAATTTGTACTTTCCACTATCCAAATCTTTCAATTATTAGATAATTGGAATATGGCCTATAGTCCTCAAAGAATATTTTACAAAATCTTGTGTCCTTTTGGGAAGCCTAAAGTCTACAGACATGTTCTATTTGGATTATTTTCCAACAACCACTTTTTCCCTTGGAACTGGGATGATGAGGAAAGAATGTCATCAACTCCTACGCAAAACATGGCTGGAAGTGAAACTCCAGTCTTAATTGTTATTCTATGACTCCACCAAATAATTACTGTGTCTAGTTAGAGAAGAAGAAATTGATTCCTCTGAAGTGTAAGAATATTTCACATCTAGTTAAAAAAAAAAAAAAAATCCCATCTGCTTGAGGCTTCTGCTATAGTCTGATACTCAACAAATCACCTCTTTATGTTTGTGTTGAACATAAGTAAAACTATATGGCCACTTTCACAGATGTTGGGAATTAGTGACCAAACTGTATGGAAAAATGTGACTCTCAGTGTAACATTGCTGTAGCTATGGCATAGTTGAACTCTAGTTAATGAGTCTAGAGTGTCTGACTGGAAAAGGGATAAGAGGACACAGAATAAAGTCATTTTATTAAAAATCCACAGAAGTTGCTGTCACTACTAGTCTCACAGTACATTTCCCTTTCTGCTTAAAAGAGGGTTTCTTTTTCAACCTTATGAGATGTCTTCCCAGGATTTTGTAGTGCCTTGGGCTGTGGTGATTAGAGAAATAATCATCTTATAAAGTGCTGGAGATAAGAAAGATGTTTAAATGATATTTTCCTTTATTGTTTACCTTTGCAGAAGGCTGAGGGACCAAATGGCTGAGGGAAACATTTTGCAAGCTTTTCAAATTTACTGAATAAATTCTGTGAATTTATCACTGAGTTAAATTGAGATATCACTGAGATAACATTCATTCTGTGAATATTATCACTGAGTTTTGTATTCATGCTTGATTCTTTATCAAATTAGCTCTTCTGTGAGTAAATATATCTTTCTCAGTTGCACTCCTACGAAATCAGCATATGCCCTGAAAGTAACAATCACTTGATGGAATATGTTCCAGATATGCAAACCAATTAGCCTACATGGCTATAAATAATATCAGTAAAACAAGTGGTCTCCAGTTTAAAAAAATCAGATATTGAATCCAGGATATATAACTTTCTTTGCAACATTTTGGATCTTGTATCCCAACTATATGATTTTACATTATTTTGTGGAAATTTGTATCGTAAATCTATACAGTGAGTGCAGTGAAAATATGTAGTCAGCTGAAAGAATATTTGAAGAAAAAAACAATACAATGAAAATAATACCCGTATTCTTACCCTCACTAGCTCTGTTTTTTTCTTTGCAGTCTTTTCACATTTGGATTATGTAATAACTGAATTAAGATTTGAAGGAAAAAAAAATCACTTTAATAAATAATTTAATTTTTTAATTATATCTTTCAAATTCATGATCACATAACTCATACATAATCCGTGAATTGTGACAATACCGTCAAAGTTAGAACAGTTATGTGCAGATTTTATATATAGAGAGAGAAATACATGCATTTTATTAATAGGTAGGTATACTGATGTATATGTATATGTACTGTATATGTATGTTTTGGGGGGTTGGGGAGAAAAGAAAGCAATAAAATCCAAAATTCATTCCATTATGGCTTTAGTTTTTAAAGATCCCTAACATGTTATACTCATATGTGCAGAGATTTTTGGCAACAATAGAAGCTTGGATTTTCCTTCCAAATTCTGCATAGTGCTTTTAACTGGAAATGTTCTGTTACAGAAGAGTGCATCCTATATTCAAGCTGAACATTTTGATAAGTTTGTTGCTACTTTTACTTCTGCTACTTTTTGTATATTATACTATCACTTGATATTTGTCTAATAGTAGTGTTTCTTTTACAGTTACAATATATTATGAAACTGTATGAAGCCAGCTTTTTTTTTCCTTTTTTTAAATTACAGTCATCATGGCATGCACATGACACTACCTCTACAGATAAAATAAATAATTTCATGCACAGTACTTTCATGACATGGGTCTTCTAACTTCATTGACTTTAGGACCCAAGGGAAGCCCAGGCACAATTGTCAATAGACCTCCTTGAAATAAAAACATCATTTTTCCTTCTGTCCATTGCAAGGAAGACTGAAACTGCCACTGATAATTAATCCACTGAGAGAAATCAATATTGCAACTGGTTGGAGATGAAACAACCCATAGCAAAATAAACTTTTGCCATGACAGTGTAGCAGTTCTTCTAAGCATATTCTGTCTGTGGGCAGATGTAGAATCTTAATAAATGGTTGCAAAAAGCTGGAAGCCAGTTGTATCAAACAGTTGGATTTTGTGTCATAAAATACAGTTATTCTTGTATGTGTTGACTCACTTTTTCATTACTATTTATAAAGACTGAAAATGTGGTGAAAGAAAGAGAAAGGAGACAGGACAGTTTGCAAATGGCTGATAGTGGGAACTGGTTATATGGGAAAAAAATCAGTCTTTTGCTGCATCCTTCTTATATCAATTATGGAATTAGACTACAACACAGGAAGTTAGATTTTGGCATGAAAATCAAGAATTTGAATCAATAATATTTACAGACTTATATTAACTCCCAAGTGAAGGATGAAATATTTATTGTAGAAAAGAGTTTAAGGATGGATTAGAATTTAGAAGAGTGGAAGAGTGTCTATTTTGATACAGACCCTTGACTAAATTCAAACCACTTAGACAGAATTCACATAAACAATAACAAACTCTGTGGCCCTACCAGTGGAAATCAAACCTGTAGCTGCTTTGGGAGTGTCATTTGCAGGAAATATCATGACAATCAGTGACAGATTTCACTGATGCATGTTTGTATCCCAGCAGCCCTCCTCCAGAAGCCCTACAATGGGCCTTAAGAAGTGCATAGACTTTAGGGACAAATGTCTAACATTTGATCCTGTGGTCTTAGCACACACAGTCAGCAAACACAGAATGATTCATGCCCCTTTGTACAAAAGGCTATTGCATCTTCCCTCCTGTATTAACCTAAGAGGTTGATTTAGTTAATGAATAGTTTCTAAAAAGGTGGCCAGATAAAGGTTCTCTGGTATTTCCTTTGACAGCTTTTATCAACAGTAAAAAATATGCATCTTATTTCAATTTATAGAATTCAGTTTGTGACACTTGGGATGTTTCATAGCAGTCATAAACTTCTTTTACCAGCCTTCCTCTCTTCATAATGTCTGGCCTACACTGTTTGCAGTAACCATTTTCTCTGCTTACCCATTTGATAAATATTGGGATGGGGGTCCTTGCAAATAGACTGCAACTGAATTTGGGAAGAAATAAGGCACACACATTGACTGAAAATATTATTTTGACAGCTTTTTAGGTTATTCTTTATGTTATTCACATCTTGTGAATATGGTGTAGATGTATCCAAATATAATTCATTATCTTATCCTCTCTGAAACACTTTGGGCTTTTGTTTTTTTTTCATTTTTGTTTTGGAGTTTTTTGTTTTGCTTGGAGTTTTTTGTCCTCTTTTTTTTTTTTTTTTTTTACTACAACCTATTGCTGTCTGGGGCAATTATCTACTTGTCTGTACTGAAACTAGAAAGGTCTTTGATATCCAGCGCACCATCCTCTTCAATATCAATGATTATGTTGCATAAAGAGTTTCAAAGCACAGTCATCTACCACTGTCTGCAAATTTTTCATTAAGAAAAGCATTATTTATAACCTCTAAAAATTCAGCCAACAGCATGGTCAGATTTATTATGGCTTCACAGCTACATACACACAAACATGCAGCATTCAAGCATACATGTGCACACACACATACGATGTAATTTTATTTGTCTGTCAAACTGACATATTCAGTAGGACAAAAATGTTGCTTTCCCCCTTTCTCACACAGCTGTTAAAGGAAGAACTGACCATGATTACCCACTTATTTAAGACCAATAAACAAGCTGCCTAAAATTTCTCCTTCCTCATAAATTCCATAAGAAAACTGTAGGAAGATGACTACAACATCATTGTACTCATCAGCAGGTGAACAGCAAATCCCTTCCAGAGATGGACCTACTCAGGGTAGTGCCTCCTTCTCATGACTCTGAACAGATGCTAAATATAAACAAGGCATAAAGTAGCCATATCTGCATTGTTGTAACCAGCTCTGCACATAAAGCTGTGCCTGAAGAAGCCTGAAGAGGACAGGATAACACAAAACTAGTGGCACCCTGACTCTGCAGACACAAAGAAGTTCACTTTGCAGGGCTCCGCTACCCTCATCCTAAGCCTTCTTTGTCTACCTTGAACAAGGAGCTGCATGGGTGACCCAAGGCAGCCACACATTCTGGACTCCATATTCACCCATTCAGCTCCATATCTCCTTTCAGCATCAGAGAGAGCCCTGTCTCCACACTGTAGCAGGTTTCTAAAAAATGAGAATGGATTAAAAAATTACTGGCCAAAATAAGTTAGGAGTGTTACAAAAAGTGGAGGGTGCTTTTTTGGTGGTTTTGTTTTGTTTTTTTGTGTGGTTGTTTTTTTTTCCAAGAAGAGCAGGTAATATGGCCTTCCTTCCCAATGAGAGCTGTACTATGATCAGTGCACAGCCAGCTTTCAAGATCAGAAAATACCTCCTTAAGCCATTTGAAAGTCAGAGTTATCCCTTTTCATTGTACAAGAGTCTTGCCATAGGTTGTTACATTCTCTTAGGAAGAGACTTTTCTCCGGTCAGTATCAAGTGAGAACAGTCCTTTTAACAGGCTATGCAACAAGCTGGAAAACAAAACATCACTGATGAAAGCTGTTCTGCTTTGGTTGTCACTTAAGTTTTAGTTTCACATCAAGATCCCATTCTCATATGGGCTAAAACTAACTTTTCAATGATCCTCGTGTTTCGAGTTGCAAGATTTTTGATTTCTGGGGAGAAAAGAACTGAGATTTTCAGGCATGGAAGAGTGAAGTAACTCCTTTGCATACAGAAGTTACTACTGCCACAAACTCAGCTTCAATCCAGTCCTGAAACTTGTGGTTCTTATGGAAGTTTCTTCCAGCAGATATGACCCCCACACGGAGCAATTAGTCAATGACTAACAGAACAATCGTCATCAAGCTCCAAACCAACATAGAATCACAGAATCATAGAATGGTAGGGGTTGGACAGCACCTCTGGAGGTCATCGAATCCAATCCCCCTGACAGAGCAGGATCACCTAGGACAGGACACACAAGAACAGATCCAGGCTGGTTTTGAAAGTCTCTACAGAAGGAAACTCCCCAGCCTCTCTGGGTAGCCCGTTACAAGTCTCTGTCAACCTCACAGTAAAGAAGTTTCTCCTCATGTTGAGGTGGATCTTCCTGTGTTCCAGCTTGTGACTGTTACCTCTTATCCTATCACAGGGCACAAGTGAAAAGAGACTGGCCCCTTCTACTTGAAACCCACCTTTCAGATATTTGTAAACATGAGTAAGATCCTCTTAGTGTTCTTCAGACTGAACAGCCCCAGGTCTCTCATCATAAGAGATGTTCCAGTATGTTCTTCATCATCCTCATAGCTCTCCATTGGATTCTCTAGTATTTCCCTGTCTCTCTTGAACTGGGGAGACCAGAACTGAACACAATACTCCAGAGGTGGTCTCACTAGGGCAGAGTAGAGGGGGAGGACAACCCCCCTCATCCTGCTGGACACACTCTTCTTTATGCACCCCAGGCTACCATTGGCCTTCCTGGCCACAAAGGCACATTTCTGTCCCATGGATAACTTAATGTCCACCAGGATTCCAATGTCCTCTGTGGAGCTGCTTTCCAGCAGGTCTACCCCTAACCTGTGCTGGTGCAGGGAGTTATTCCTTACCAGGTGTAGGACTTTACACTTGCCCTTGTTGAACTTCATTAGGTTTGCCTTTCCCAGCTCTCCAGTCTGTCCAGATCTCACTGGATGGCAGCATGGTCTTCTGGTGTATCAGCCACTCCTCCCAGTTTCATATCAACATCAAGTTTGATGAGAGTGCATTCCATCCCTTCATCCAGGTCATTGATGAGGATGTTGAATAAGACTAGAGACAGTACTGGCCCCTGGGGAACTGCACTACTTACAGGTCGCCAGCAGGACTCTGCACCACTAATCACAACCTTCTGAGGTCTAATGTTCAGCCAGTTCTCAACCCATCTAACCATCCACTCTTCTAATCCACACTTCCTGAGATTAACCACAGTGATGTTACAGGAGACAGTGTCAAATGCCTTGCTGAAGTCAAGGTAGACAACATCCACTGCTCTCCCTGCATCTATCCATTCAGTCACACCATCATAGAAGGCTATCAGATGAGTCAGACGTGACTTCCCTTTAGTAAACCCATGTTAACTACTCTTGATAACATTCTTTTCTTCCATGTTCTTAGAGATGACCTCTAGAATGAGCTGCTTCAACACATTTCCAGGGATGGAGGAGAGGCTGACCAGTCTGCAATTATCAGGGTTTTCCTTCTTGCCCTTTTTGAAGACTAGAGTGACATTGGCTTTCCTTCTGTCCTTAGGCACCTCACCTGTTCTCCAAGATCTTTCAAAAATGATGGAGAGTAGTAGAGCAACAATATCAGCAGCTCACTCATCATTTGTGGGTGCAGCCCATTGGAGCCCATGGATTTGTGCATGTTTAGTTTACCCAAGTGATTTCTAGCACAATCTTCATCGACCAGTTGAGAGTCTTCATCCCTCCAGGCTTTCTCTCTTACTTCTAGGGTCTGGGATCCCTTAGGGCTGGCCTTAGCAGTGAAGACTGAAGTAAAGAAGGCATTCAGTCAGTAGCTCTGCCTTCTCTGCATCCTCTACCACCAGGTCTCCCACATCATTCAGCAATGTGCCCACAATTTCCCTAGTCTTCCTTTTACCAGTGAAGTATTTGAAGAAGCCCTTCTTGTTCTGTTTTACTTCCTTTGCCAGAGTTAATTCCAAGAGGGCCGTGGCCTTCCTTGTTGCATTCCTGCAAACATTGACAATGTTCCTGTAACTGTCCCAAGAGACCAGTCCCTTTTTCCACTTACTCGGAACTTCTTCCACGTGAGTTTTTCCAGTAGCTCTTTGCTCATCCTATACATATATATATTTTTTTTTTTCTCATCCTATATATATATTTGGTCTCCTACTTCCTATACTTGATTTTTTACTCAAAGGAATGCACCTATCTTGAGCTTGAAGGAAGTAATGTTTGAATATCAACCACCTCTCTTGGGCCCCCTTACCTGCTAGAGTCCAAGCCCAAGGGATTTCTCCAAGTAGGTCTTTAAAGAGGACAGTTAGCCCTCCTGAAGTCCAGGGTTGCAATCTTGCTTATTGCCTTGCTTCTTCCTCATATGATACTGAACTCTACCATGTCACGATCACTACTGCCAACGCTGCCCCCAACCTTCACATTCCCAACCAGACCTTCTTTGTTCATTAATACAAGGTCCAGCAGCACACCTCTCCTCATTGGCTCTTCTACCACCTGCATCAGGAATTTATCATTGATGTATTCCAAGAGCCTTCTGGACTGAGTATACTTTGCTATGTGGCCTTTTCAACAATTATCAGTGCTCCTGAAGTCACTCATGAGCTCCAGGGCACATGATCTTGAGGCTACTACCAACTGTCTGTAGAAGGCCTCATCAACATCCTCTTCCTGGTTGCGTGGTCTGTAGTAGACACCCACAATTTTCACGTGTATTTGTGTGACCCTTAATTCTTATCAATAAGATTTCAACAGGTTCTTCATCACCACCTGGGTAGAGCTCAGTGCATTCCAATTGCACTCGCACATGAAGAGCAACTCTACCACCTCGCCTTGTTGGTCTGTCTTTCCTAAAAAGTACACAGCCTTCCATGACAACATTCCAGTCATACGAGCCATCCCACCATGTCTCTGTGATTACAATGAGATCGTCACCCTGTGATCAAACACAATTCCTCCTGCTTATTCCCCATGCAGCGTGCATTAGTGTATAAGCATTTCAGAGTGGGAGTTGGTGCACAGTTTTTGCTCTTGAGGGGTGAAAGACCTTCTGGTTCTCAACAATGACAGCACGCTGCCCCACTCGTACTGGGCTACAACACCCAGGGGCCTCTCTAGCAAGCCTGGATACATCCCTCTCCCCCTTCAAATCTAGTTTAAAGCCTTGTTAGTCATCCCTGCAAACTCTTGTGCACAGGGTCTCTTCCCCCTTTGAGAAAGGTGTCTCCAATTTGACACTAGCAAGTCTGGTGCTGTATAGATCAACACATTGTCTAAAAAGCCAAAACTGGTACAGTGACACCAGCTACAGAGCCATGTATTAATAGTCTGCATTTATCTGTTCACTCTGGTGTTGCTGCCTGCAACTGGAAGAAGAGAAGAAAAGACAATTTGTGCCCCAGATTCCCTCAACAGTCATCCCAAGGCTCCAAAGTCTCTTTGAATTGCTCTTCGGACTACCAGTCTCAGTGTGCTCACCAGTTACATGGAAGATCAGTAATGGGTAGTAGTCTGAGGACCATAGCAAGCTAGGAAGTTTCCCAGTGACATCCTTAACCTGGGCTCCAGGGAGATAGCAGACATCGTTGTGAGGAGGGTCCACCTGGCATATTGGACCCTCTGTACCTCTCAGAAGGGAGTCACCCACAACTATAACCCTTCTGTTTTTTTCTTGTGGACGTTGTCTTGATGCGATCAGTAAGTAGGCCTTTCTGACTGTGGACATACCTTTGGTGTAGGTTGCCCATCAACCACATCATCATTTGTCTGTTTCTTCTCAACCAGAGCTCATATATGTTTTTCAGTGGCACTTAGGGGGATGATGTGGGCAAGGTAGGTGTTCATCTGCTGCCATGACCATGAACTTGCCTCCATTCACTCCCCTCATTCAAGCTACTGCCTCTGGTCTGATAGGGGCCACCTGATCCTGCATGCTTCCTGACAAGTGCTCCCATTTCTATTTCAACATACACCCCAACATTCACATATGTATGTTCTAGTTTTATTTTACGATCTATCTCAATGCACTGGAACAGGGCATCTGCATTAGGCTTTTATACAAAGCTTTGCTGCTGGTTGAATGTGAGAATTGCCTATGAGTGGCTACTGGTATTTTACAGTAAACTTTGAAACTGGCTTATTATATGAAAATAGGATAGTTTCAAGAGGAAAAAGAACCTGAACAGCTAAATAAGCACAGTTCAAAATATTAATGATTTCTCAAAAAGTTCTCTGCTTGGCACACAGACTTGAGTGTGCCACATGATACAAAATATTAGCAGGATGGTACTAGCAGAAACCTCCTCAAGAGGTTTTCCACATAAAAACAACAACAAAAAAATATGCCTAAAAATAGAATATATTGATGTGAAGGCTACAGAAGAAAACCAACATTGAATGCATCTCTAATTATTTTTATTGTCTCCATCAGAAATTACTATTTCTATTTAAAGCAGAATAGGCATCACAGAAAGGACAAACAAGACAGAGGAGTTTCCAGTGCACAAGAATTCCGCACTGAATTATCTTTCACAACCTATTGTTCCCTTATAGTCTTAAAATAATAATAGTAACAGCAATAACTATTTCTTTAAGTTGACATTAAAAGTAATGCCTAAAGTCACTAACTTCAAAGCAGTTGTTGTCAGAAGAACAAGCTCAAGTATGTCAGAGGAGATACTTGGAGTATCTTGGAATATGTGTGTTTGTATTTATGTGTATACATATATTTGTGTTTATAATGTGCCCTTGCATCTGATGGTCTCCAAATATTTAAAACTTGTTTTCAGAATACTTCTATGAGATACTATTCTACAGAGTTTTTACAGGAGCAAATCAAAATGCAGCAAAGCAGAGAAGTCACCTTCAAGGAGATAACAGGGTGCAGAGCTGTGAGTCTTGTGATTCCCACATCCCTTCTATTAAAAGCGACATTTTAGTAATGACAAGACAGACAGGAAAGTTCCTCTAGAGAGGATTTTGTAGTGTTGTGTTTTTTAACCTCTCCAGTCCTCTTGTGAGAAACTGCAATGTGGGGTTAGGTTTTATAGAAGCCCACAGCCACAGCACTGATGGAAACAGACTAATGATGTTTGTTACCTGTAGATAGCCTGAGTCTGGGGATAATTCATTACCTCAGTTGCAACTCTTCTGCTTGGGGAAGGCTACTGGAAAAGATATTACCAACCTCTCAGCAAATGGCTCTGTTATAACAGAGTTTCAGAAATTAGGCTCGTGATTCCCGCCCCCTCATCTCAGAGAGAGGGGAGTTTTCACCTGTGGGGACACCAGATTGAAACCATTTTTGAATCTCCCTCTGGGGAGGAGTGTATGCTCCACAAGTTACCTTCCTGCTATTGACCCTGCTGCCACACACTGCTGAATTGCTCCAGCCATCCCCTTTATTTACCACTTGTCAGCTTTCCTGATTCCGGGTATAATTTCCTTGATAAATATTCATTATGTCCCATGATTTCTGTTCTCCATCTTACAACCATGGTATGAAAAAAATTTTGTCTTGTGCTGCAGACAACTGTCATGACTTTCAAGTTCATGACTCCCTTTAAAGGAGATCACTTGTCTGCAGGGCTGGCCCTAAGGATGGGCAAACTAAGTACTTGCCTGGGGAGCCAAATTTTGGAGGAAAAGGATGGTTCACACAAGCTGCTGCTTACCGAGCACTTACTATCACTGTTTCTGTCTGTTTAAATTAATAACCATTAGGCATCCAGGAGGAGCTGAAGTTTCCAGGTGTTGAGCCTTAGCTAAAACACTTTGAGTTCTTTGCCCCCTAGGAATTGGAAAGCCAGGTTCAGCCCTGAAGCATAGCAGATATGTCTACAAGCCATTGAAGGAAGTACACACTGGTAGCCCAGGTAAAGGTTGTAGCAAGACAGTTATGAGACAAGTATGAAGGGGAGAGGAATCAAGCCTCTAACCCACAGGGCAGGCCCTATTTGTCTGACACAGAGGCACAGACAAAGGTGGGATCACACTCAGTGCTGATGCTGAGAAGCTACAGCAGGATACCCAAGTGGGATGCTCTTTCCTTTCTGAGCAGAGGGGCTTCTCGATCTGCCTTGTTTCTGACCTGAAGTACATCTGCTAACCCACCAACTCCACATGCTGACCTGAGGAGGACTGATGAGAAGGACTGATTTCAAAAATAGATGGCCTATGTGGCCGATTTATTTCTGCTAAAGCAGATTACCAGATCCTCTGAAGCTGTCTCAATTACCTTTATGTAAAAGCTGTTATTCTTCTCCTACAAGCAGTAGTCATGTTTGAGTGGCCCGATTTGTGCAGATTTGGCCTGCCTTGTCCACTTAAAAGATCATTAATCACCACTCCAGTTTATAAATCAAGGCGGCCAAGTTGCTGAGAGCAATTGAGAGGCTGAGGCTCCACAGAAGTACTTAGCCAATTCCCAGACCCAGGCTTAGCATTTCTTTCTCCCCGCCTCTAGTAGTCAGACAATTCATCATCCTTCTCCCATTGAGGGAGAATGAGCCTGACAGAGGAATGCCTGAAAGCTAATCAATATGATCATGTTGAGGGGGAGAGCACGTCACAATTTTTTTGTTTGTTTGTTTCTAAGTCTTTTAAATAAACACAACCTATTTACTTTAAGACTTGGCTGTTTGAATTTATAGAAGACAAAACCAAAAGACAAAGCAGTGCAAAACAAAACCAAGATGCAGCAACGGGGGAAACAAGATACTGTTGCAGAGACCCCTTTGCAGTAGCTATCTGTGAAGAAGACTAAACGTGTCAGGCAAGGAATAGTACATGATGATTGGGGATTATCAGTTTTGGGTACTACGGTCACATAAGATCGCTTTTCTTTTACAGCAGTGTCAAGTGCAATTGGCAGGCCAGAAGTCAGGGGAGGTCTGTTCCTACTAAATAAACAACAGCCTGTACTGTGCTCACATGAGAACTAATGAGATTACAATAGAAAATGGATCCACTCTGTAAATAAGGCAGAATAAGGGAACTCAAACAGGAGGTTTATTTTCCTATTCTGTGATAAGTTGCTTTTACACATTTTGAGCACCATCCTTTTTTGGAGCAAGAGAAAACATAAATTGTTCATTGTACAGAAGAAAGCATGAGTGACAACTGTAAGTGGAATAGACAGTTTCCATTACCCCCCACACACTTGCTGAAGAATAATTTGCGAAGGCTGGGTAAATTGTGTTTTAAGAAATGTAATGACGTGCAATAATTTCCTGTCAGCATGTCAGTTACAAGCAGAGTGAGTTTGGTAATTTAGGGATAGGAGATGGAAAGAATTGAGGACAAGGGGGGGGGAGATAGAGAGAAGAAATGGGAAGGTCTTTTAGGATCGCTGGCTTCAGAAACTAATGAAAGCGTAATTGTAAAAAAAAAAAAAAAAAACAAAAAAAACCAACAACACAGGTGGAGTGCTAGATAAAAGCAAGAGCTGTGCAGCAACCCGCCCAGATACTAATTCCCATTTGCTTTCCCATTAATCTTGCATAAAGATTCCAGGTCACAGGTCCAGCTACAGGGAGTATTAAGCAATTTAGTTGGATGGGAAATGGCTCAGAAATCAGAAAATGGATGATCAGGAAAATTTACTTTTCTTGTCCTGTGAAAGGCATCTGTATCATAATGCAGAAAAAAACATTTCTACTCATCTCTCTGAGAAGGGGAAAAAACCCCAAACAAATCTGGAAAGAAAAAAAAAAAAAAAGAGAGAGTTGGAATGTATTTGACTGCCTACTTTTGTCTTTGCACAGTGTGGAAGAGATCAGTAAATGTCACAGCTTATAGATCAACCTAAGATGAATGAGCCAGTTATTTCCACACACTGTCTCACTCCTTCTCCTCATTTTTATCTTAAAGAGAATATTGTCTAAGATGTATTATTTATTAATTTTGTTATTTTATCATGCTGACAATTCTGTCAGGAGGACAATATTTACTTTAATCCAGTCGTGGTTGAATCAAAATTCCACTCTCCATTATGCACATATACACCTATAGTTAGTCTACTGACCTCATGGGGTTTATTACTGACTTGCATTGTTGCAAAAGTAAAGGGAATTTGACCTTCAGCATGTAAATGTTACATTATCCAGCCTACCTACTTGATAGACAAGTGTTTCCCTTCTTCAGTGCATATGGTTTTCCTGGTCAATTTCAGAGTCTTAAATAGGATTGTACCTACCATTTTTTTCATTTTTGATGGAGGAACAGGTGTAAGAGAGCAACTTTTTTCTTAGAGAAACTACTTTAGTATTGGATATTACAAGTGACACCATTTTCCTAACACTCTATTTCTCTCCTTACTGCTCTTTTAATGGTGGTCTTGGGCAACTTCCTCTGCCTCACTGAAATGACAGAGCACTTTCAGCCTTAAAAAAAAATCTTCTGTACATCAAATGCCGAATTCATTGGTTAAAATAGAATGCTTGACCCTGGATATGCAGCAGGGTAAGAAATTTTTTTTAAGGTATGTCACTTTGTAAAGCAAATGTTAAAATGCTCTGGGTTTGGTGGTTTTGGTTTGGTCTTTTTTTATCCATAAAACATTAATCAGTTTTACCTCCAAATAGGTTTGAATGGAGATTTCACTTCTATTTTTTTATTTTTTTTTTTTTTTTATTTTTTTTTTTTTACATTTAAGAAGATGCAGGAGGTAGTCATAACTTGGGGCTGAGTGTGGAACCACAAATAGCTACATACTGACTGAAAGAAAGGAGCTGACATATCTTAATTGTGTGACAGTGCATTTGTCAGCACTAATTTTGAAACTGATTGCATCGGAATAGCTATGTTATGCATGCCAGACAGCTGGAAGAACATGATAAGTCTTGTTTGTTTTCAAGGTGCACAACTGAAGAAGTCTCCTCAGACCTGTGGCCTCTCTTTCCCTTCTTCATATTCAACACTGAAAAAACAGAGAAAGCTTTTTTAATTTTGAAGACAATATAGACACAAAATAATTAGCATTGTCCAAACGTTACACAAGATAGCAAATGAAAGCATATTACATATGTGACAGCATAAGGGCTATTTCTCAAGAAGCAGTTTCAATGAACAACAGCTTTTACATGAGGGCTGTTGTAGGAGGTTCTTCAGGAATCAGCATTTCATGTACGATCCTAGAGAAGCCTGTCAATAAACATTTGGCTACTTGAAACAAATATCCTCTAATGTGGCACAATGCAAAGCTATATGTACTGTTGTTACTAGTAAGACATGGAATTTAAACCTCCAGAATGAGGCATCATATGCTGCTGTGGAACAATTCTGAAAAGCATCTTGGGGTATGGGTAGAGAAGTAACCAAACATGAACTACCAGCAAAATGGGGTGGAGTGTGCACACAGGGAACTCCTAAAAGAGCCAGGAGTCTACTTTACTTCTGTAAACAACTTCACCAAAATGGTACTGAATCACTGCAAACCATTTTTATGTCTTTCCTGTTGAAAGGAAGTTGAAAAAAATGAGAAGGTACAGAAAGGAGACATAGAAATGATCCACATGCTATTGAAATTGCCATTTGGTGAGACATTAAAGGAAATCAAGATGTTTAGTTAGTCAGAAGAGAAGAAAAAAAAAAAAAAAAAGGTGACTTAATGACAGTTGCAGAAGTAACCTTCCAGAGAAAAAGTACTGTGCACTCAAATGCTTTCTCATCTAATAAAGAAAGCCTAAAAAGAATCAAAGTCCAGAAGCTGAAGAAGGCAAAATCATATTAGTACACACTTTTATAGCAACACTAACTACCAAGGGTGGATTCTCCATTACTTAATATATCCAAAGCATTGTCTGGAAGTCTGCCTGGAAGATATGTTTTCATCAGACATAAATCATTGAGCTCAGGAAATAAAGTTATATGATCTAATGGCTCTTCCCAGCTCTTAGATCCCATGTATTTATAAAATATGTTATAGATTAAAATTTAACTAATAGCTTTGAGAGTTTCTTTGGTTTCAGTTAATTTATTGTCTGTTTTAAAATACTTAGTGGGTATCATGGCCTGCCTTTGTTTTCCCTAAGAGGCTGGGGTCAATTCATAAGTATTTCTCTTTACTTTTAAGAATAATTTTATAGGCAGCTATAACCATACTATTCACATATGCTTATACAGAACTGGGGAGCAGTCCAGTAAACGAGTTGATAAAGTACATGTTTCCTGTTAGGCTATTTCCGTAAATTGCACCAAAAAAAGAGTTTGAAGAAATGACATGTCTTTGGTAGGTTATGTCCTTCTGCAGATTATAGAATTTGTTTCAAACAAGGATAAGAAAAGTTCCAAACATTATTTATAATTCCTGATCTTCTTCACCTAGGGCTTGTTGACAAATGATTCTTCAAGAATCTTCTTTTTTTTTTTTCCTTTTATAAAGAGAAATCAGTGGATCTTCCTTTAATCAATATGAAGATAAACAAACAAACAAATATTTTAATATCTGAAGTCTCCACTTAAAAGGTTTGGCAAACTGCATCTTCACGGCTCCAAAGTAGCCATTATTGACAATTAAATCAATAATATACATTATTAAATATTATTAAAGGAGTGCTAAGCATAAATGTGACCCATAAAAAATCATTATTTCAATTTAAAAGAGAGAAAGGAATCAAATCCAAACCACAGATATGTGGAGGAACTAGTAAATTCCTAGTGTTTTCTGTCATTCCTCAATTTCTTCCCTTTGAATTTTGCCATTATTATTGTTGTAGCTCTCATTAAGTTTCTGGCTATAATTAGAATTTACCATGTGATAGTCACTCCAGATACAAAGGAAGGTGCAGACTATGTCTGGAAATGCATATTAATGATTATTGTGTGCCATATTGTATTCATTTTTTAAAATATCTAAACAATGAAACCTAAAAATGTTTTCACCTAAATGTGGTGGAAGTAATCACTGTTTGCAGAAGAGAGATCAAACATGGACTAGGCTTACAAATCTTTCTTTACCATAAAGATCACTTCTGCCACATATGGAAATAAGGAGCATGCAGTCTTGACAGATAAGCTGATCCTTGCCTTTGTTATGGAGTGAGCTAGGACACATGGTGTGCACTGGTCTGTGAATTGCCCTAGACTGACAGGAAACTGAGCAGATGCTTGTCAGGGCTTATACTGATACTTTCACCCTCTCATGGTGGTTTGAGGAATGATCATAGTCCATGCAAGAGTACTTCCTGCCATAAAGGGGTTTTGAGTGAGGGAATATAAACCTAATGAAGGCATTGCTTTGTCCCTAGACATAGGTTGACCAGCAGTGGAGTTGGAGTTTTAGAATTCCAAGACCTCTTCTTTGAGAGTTTATACCTTCCCTCCAGCATAACACCTTCTCCAGCCATATCAATCTGAAAATTGCCATTTCTCTTTTGATGCAGATAACCGCAACTTGGACAACCAGTCTGGAGTAAATAAGTCTACCAGAAACATGGAGTGGCTGAGGTCTGCCGAGCCTCTCTGAAGAGACTTTGCTCCTGTACAGTCCTTAGCGTCTGTATCTCTCAATGGGATATGGATCTTTACTCAGCATGATTCTGGCTGTAGAAACGCAGTGGACAGGATTCACATGTCCCTCGCATCAATCTTATAAGCATTGGACGGGTGACGGTGTTATACCCCAGGAGAATGAAGGATATCACAACTAGCTGCCCTACTGATTTTGTGGTGCTCATTTTGTCTACATTTTAGAGTCTGATGAAGGGAAAAGATCAATGTCTTCTTTCATCAGGATACACTGGTACCAGAAAGTCAGGATTCCAGTTCACATCATAAGGAGCACCAAATGTTATCTACTAACCTGATTCACAGAGCCATTTCAAACAATCTAGCACAGCTGCTCTGCAACAAGGCCCAAAACTCCTGCACAGTCAAAGTAAAAGGTTAAGTCAGGTGCCAAGTGAACCACACAGGATGGACTTCTGAGATAGATACTGCGCTTCTGAGGCAGATTCTGTGCTGTGACCACTCGGTGTAAGGGTGATGACTGCCCATGGGTCATACAGTTCCTCTATTTATAGCATCCAGAACAGCAGACATGACAAAGGACAGATATTTTATGCTATCTGCACACATATGAGGGGCAGCTTCAACAAAAGTCTTAGCATACAATTCTTGGGTTGGCATAAGCACAAATCAAGCCATCTTACCCAATGCCCACAGGCAGGCTAAGGCACTCAATGAGTAGAAGGTCCATACTCACACAAGACCTGAACACTCTGCTTCTCCCCCTCTATATGTTCCCTTTTCCTGAGATCTGAACAAGCTCATAATTTCCTCCCTGGCACCAGAAACAACTTATCATCCTGGCCTTCCCTTTGCCTTCTCTCTCTCCAGTATCTGTGAGATTCCCATAGGACCAGGAGGTTTATTTGCAGAGGGTAAAGTTTAAAGATCAGGCAAAACAGGATACAAGAAGGTACCTCTTAAGCTTAACAATAAAATCCCCAGTGTCTGTGCATGATACCTCTTGTGTTTCTGCTCTCCCCCTATTGCCACCTCCCTTTCAAACTGGAGTCCCTGATAGGCCCCATATTCTTCTGCCATGCTTTTGAGCAGCCTGATGGCCTAGATAAATCTTCAGTTATACAAGAGCCATTTGTCATAAAATAAAATGCAGACCATTTTTCCATACTGGTCAGTGGAGTCTGTGCTTCCATGTGCATTGCATTTCCCTTCAGTATGCTTTACCAAAAGCAGCCTGAAGTAGGCTATGGGAAAGTAGTACAAGTAGAACCAAGCTCTTCTCCCTAGAAGTGCCTGTGACAGAAGGGATTGTGACAGTCAGACTTCAACAGCATTTAGCTGTCCACAGTACCCCCTGCACACTTAGTCAGCTTCCTGAAGGAACCACACCCCAACACCAAGTAGGAAGAGGTAGGCAAAACATAGGTTACACTCACTGCTGGATATGTACATGTAGAAAGTGAGACCTTTGAAAGTGGTTTTATTCACCTCTGTTGTGCAGTTGCTGTGTGCTGTTCTGTCACCTGGGAGTTTCCAGCTGAGAGCCAGCATGGTGTAGCAGTGAGATCATTCTGACCACTGCAGGATGCCTCTGCTGACATACAATGAGCTGCACCCAAGTTCACCCCTCCAATGACTGCAAATGCAAAAACTGCTGGCCTCATTTGATAGTGTCCAAGGTCAGTTCTGCCTAAGCTGCCCATAGCTGTGATATTTCTGTTTTATAGACTGTATAAAGACAGATTTTTGCTCTGAAGTTTGGAGGCATGATCACAGTGAAAAGTACTACGAAGTCCTGAGCTGCAGGCACTCTGGCCATGCTACAAGTATAGAAATTCTTTCTAAATGCAGTGAATATTATGAAAGCTCTATTATTCATGATGACACTGATTATCTGCCCCCATACCTCACTGACAAATTCAGCCACTGCTTTCAGACAAGATCTCATACTTTGTCCACAGACAGCCCTAGAGGTAGGAATTAATTATTAAATATTAGTTGATGATAAGTACATGATAACTTTATTGACCAAAATCAGAAAGGAATGTGTGATGTGTTCTAAATCTGTTTTATAAAATGAATCTTCTGAGAAAAGAGAATGCCTACTTTGAAACAACAAAAAAATAGTTCTTATATAAACCATCTTTAGAAACCTCTGTCAAAAAAATTAGCATCATGATCTAAAAGTATAAAATAGCACATATTTTAATCTAAGTGTTTTCCTTGTCCACATTAAATGACATCTAGATACTAAAGCAGAACAGCAATTCAAATTCAATACTGAATCACATTCAAACTGAATGTCCCTGCATAAATTCATAACTAGATTTACTTTTGTATATTGTTGTGTCGTTCAGTACTCACCTTTTCAGAAAGGGTGTCTAACTTCAACTTTCAAACTGAGTAGTTTAAAAAAAGCTCCCATTTAACAAAAAAAGGAAAAAAAATCTTATTACATTACATTACATTATTATTTCAAACACTTGCAGTCAGTAATAATTTTTAATGCTACTGGTTAGTTTTCTGTACTTTTAAAAGATTAAACATTTCACGGAGTACTACTACTGCTACTTCTTTTCTGATTTGTTTTGAATATCATTGCTTAACAGAATTTCCAAGTCCAGGAGGGAATGAAGAGAGAATTTACAGGAAAAACAACAGGTTTGATAGTTTTGTGTTGCCTGTCTCAGTGATTTCAATTATATCTGTGAACTACTACTTGCACTTAACAGCATTTTACATATATATAGATCTAAATAATCAGACAGTAGGTATGGCAGGAAAAAAAACAACAAACAAATAGAAAGTGTAGGGTGTTTGTGACATATATGAGAACAGAGTTTTAATGTGTACATCAGAAATCAGACTTGTAACAGAGAAAAAAAGTCTCAAAATCCCAGCAAAATGCTGCCCTAGAATTTTAACAAAGCTTGAATCTTATCATCATCCAAGGAAGTTAATCTTCCTGAAGAATAAACTTAGAGGCTGAAATTAGAATCACAGATAGATCCAGATGGAGCTACATATTTAGGAAAGTACATATAGCTGACAGCTAGAGGTATGGCTAAACACTCTAGTCTGGTGTTTTCCCAGATCTTGGGATGTGTCTGTGCACTGTCAGACCTCACCTGGAGTACTGCATCCAGTTCTGGAGCCTCTATCACAAGAAGGATATGGATGTGCTGGAATGTGTCCAGAGAAGGGCCATGAGGATGATCAGTGGGCTGGAGCACCTCTCCAATGAGGACAGACTGAGAGAGCTGGGGTTGTTCAGTCTGGGTAAGAGAAGGCTCTGAGGAGACCTTATTGTGGCCTTCTAGTATCTTAAGGGGGCTACAAGAAAGCTGGGGAGGAACTTTTTAGTCTGCCGGGCAGTGATAGGACTGGAGGGAATGGATTAAAACTAGAGATAGGTCAATTCAGGTTAGACATTAGGAAGAATTTCTTCACCATGAGGGTGGTAAGACACTGGAACAGGTTGCCCAGAGAGGTGGTGGAAGCCCCATCCTTGGAGATTTTTAAGACCAGGCTGGATGGGGCTCTGAGCAACCTGATCTAGTGGGAGGTGTCCCTGACATTGCCATTGGCAGGGGGGTTGGAACTAGATGATCTTTAAGGTCCCTTCCAACCCTGACAATTCTATGATTCTTTGATTTCCTTCTGAGATGAAGCTCATTAGGGTTGAGAGAACAATGTGCTATGGGATCCACTCCTTACAGACGGACTTATGGCATGCAATGTCAGCCATGACACCTGTGGAATCAACACGAACTAGTACCACTTTGGGAAAAGGTCCTGATTCTGGTGGAAAATCAAGGACTCGTACACACAACATAATACAATCATTTCTGTACCCTTCTCAACAGATGATTACTCAAAGTCCTAGCCCTGACCATAATGATACCACAGACCTGTAATATTGGCTCATAAATCTGGCAACAATTTCCTCATATTCTGAAGCACCAGCTCCCCCATTGTGGTGACATCTATGCACACAGTGGATATTTGCACTGCCGCTATGCCTTCTGAAGATATGCAAGTAGTACCCATCATTTCCTAATTTGAAGCCCCTCCATGTTGTCATATGCTGTGTATGAAGGAAGACACACTAGACAGATTTGTGGGTGTGAAAATGCAGAGGCATGGGGGATAGATTCTGAGCCAGGCCACAAGGACAACTGATACACATTGAAGACATGACTAGTCCACCTCTAGCCAGTCCCTGCCTTGAACAAAAATGAAATGAACATCATCCCAATCCATCTGGCCTAGAAGTCAGAAGTTATACCCTGTCATAGGTCACATGATCATATAGATATTGTCTTAATTTTGGACTGATGTCCCAAGCACAAATGAAAGAGCTTCAGTGCCTCTTTTACTACCTGTTCTATAAAAGAACATGAAAAAAATCACATTCCTTAATGTGAGAGACACGGGAAGAAGATTGTGGGGGATGTGGAATAAGAACTGACTATTTTTATTCTGGAGGTGGGCCATCCATCCATTTCTCCAGGAAAGTAATGCTTACTACAAGTGTAATCATTGTAACTGAATCATTATGTTGTCCGGGTTTTTCTTTTCTCTCTTACTGCCTTGTTCAATACTCTGCCCTTGACAGTCTATCTTTCCAAAGTCTGTTTCACTGAATAGCCTTTAGACATTTCTGGTACTTTTTAAACACCAGATTGAAAACCAACTCAGATAACAGATAGAAATAATATATAATGGCAAGAGAACAGAATTAGTGGAAGCTTTATATCAAAAATGGCATTTAGAAGAGAAACAATTAATCAGTATTGGTTGAAATCTCCTGTAATGATGAATAATTCAATATATAACTGGTAAGAGTATCACTAGTCTGTATCACTATACATTTGATTCAACTGAGAAAATCACTATGTAAATAGAAAGAGCAAAGAAGCACTCCAAGGCTCCTATAACAATGGGAAATTCTTTATTTAAATTATGGAATTAACATCAGCCTGAGGCTTTCCTGTGAATTTCTGATGTAAAGCTGCAATTTGCATATCTGTGAGTATGTATGATATAGATTATCACATATAAATAAAGATCTGCATAGCTCTCTGAATTTTCCTATATGGATCTATGAGTAATAATGTACTCCCTATTTTGGATTTCTCTCTGTGTAAAGAAGCATTAACAGTCTAGCATACAAGAGTAATTTAAATTAGTGGTGTGTAATAAAAGGGTGGGAGGCAGTCTCTGAGCAGTGGCCCTGCAGCACAGCTGTAAGGGGGGCAGCAACAGCCTAGTCCACACTGGGAATGTTTGACCACACAGATCTCCCTTCCCTGATTTCCCCTATCTCTGTAATTGCCTATTAGTACATGGTGGGGTGAGGAAGAGAACAGCTGTGGCTGTTGCATTGCCTCCCTGAAATCCTAAGCAACAGCAAGCATGAACTCAGTGAAAGCTCAGCTGCATGTATGGCAGCACAAGAAACATCAAGAAATAACTGTGAACTAACCAACAGGCAGCAGCCCATCTCTGCCAGCAGCTAAATAGCACTGTCACCTGCACCCTGCCTTAGGTGAGGAGAGAAGAGAGCCATCACAGCTAGGTAACTAGCTTCACTTCTGACTGGGGATTCTCCATACATAGGGACTAGATGCCATCTTGCTCTTTGGCATCCTCTGACACATGTGAATGGAGTGAGACAAGGCAGAAAACTGTCTCGAAGTACAGACTATATATAACACTTAATCATGCACTAGCAATCTGCTTTGATCTTTTGGCTGGAGTGGCAATATTACACTAGGGAGGAATTAGCACTGAGTTGAAAGATATCTCCCAGCCTGTGGGACACACTCTTAATCCTTGATCCACTCTTACCTAGGATTTGAACCGGCAGCAACATTTGCCTCCCTTCTAGTAATTCTCCCAGCTATTCTTGTTCCCCTTTGGTTATATGGTACCTCACTCTATTCATGTAATCCCACATTGATAGTGGAAATCATTATACAAATAAGATGATATAGCACAGATGACAACACAATCTATCATTTCTCTGTGGAACTATGACGTATGATATTAATTCAGGCAGATCTGGAATAAAGTCCTTGACATCTAAAGTGGCAGCACCACACTCACTTTGCCCATCTTGGAAAAGAAACACCAGGAGTGTGTTAATTGCAAAAATAATGCTGCAGCTTGGTGTCACTTTTTATAAACTGGACTGATGTTTCTCATCCATTTGTCTATGAACTGCCACCAGTCTAAATGAAAACAACCCATGAAACAACTGCCAAGAAGATAAATAATAATAGTTCCTAGATTCATACACATTTGGCTTTAAGTGAAAAACAGAAGCAGCATGACACAAGGTGCGTTTTTGTTCCAAATCCCAACAGATTGTGTTGCTGCATTAGAAATGGTTCTGAGACACGGCTAAAAGACAGCTAGACCATGCTTCACATCATTAGCTTACTCTAACGCATGTGCAGTTTTTGCAATAATTGATAAAAGATCATACTTTCTCATCCTGAGTTCCTAATTTAAATTTTCTCTGCTAAAAAAAAAGTGGTCATCTCTTTTCATTCTATAGCACACGACTATAAGCACTAGTAAAGTGCTTCAAAGCTGAAACCAGGAATTTCAATAGCTAGCATCCTTCTACCTTCAACTAAATACCCAAGGAATCCGCTGACCTTTTGTGTAACAGCTATCCACAAATGATGTTTCCTCTCTCCACAACTCATTCCTAGACCTGAAAAAGATGACATCTGTTCTGTGAATAATAAAGTTAAGACATATGGAGAAAATCACATTTTTTCAGAAATTAAAATTCTAGAATAACTGAAGGATTTTATAATGAAAAATGTCACACCTGGAAGCAAAATTGGAATTTGTATTACCTTGTACAATTATATATTCAGTGTTAGTGCTTTGGCTAATTAGAAAGAAAGTTTTCGGAACAGAATGCAGAAATAGAGTGTGTTTAAGACTTGGGTTATGAATCTTGGGAACACAGAAGAAACTAATTTCATGTTAGCTAGATAACAAGATGTCCTCTGAGGAACAACTTCCTTGAAGGTAACTAAACATTAAACTTTTTTTCATAAAATATCAATATAGCAAGGACCCTTCCAGAGGGCCCTAAAAACAGTAAAATCCACCAAGACCACATGGCATTTATGCAAGAAACTTAAAGGAACTCAGGTATTAAGTATCTGAACTATTACTGGTGACATGTAAACTACAAATTTGGAAGAATATCCTTGGTTTTAAGGATGAGGTAGAGAACTGCAAACAGGAAGCACTGGCAAATAATTAAAAACTGCAATGAAACCTAATGATACGCTAAAGAAGAGTTGATGCAGCTTTTATTAAAGAAGACATGTTTTAAAGATCTGCTTGAAGCAAATGCATGAGTAAGCATGAGTATAATGACACAATGTACCTGAATTTCTAGTGGTCTTTCCCAGGGTCCTTTACCATTGGCTTCTGAAGAAAGTAAGCTATTATGGGATAAAAGGGAAGACACAGGGATATACAAAGATAGAAATTACTGAGTGTGAAAAGAAGGTTACCAAGGTGTGCCATGAGACTCTACACTGGAATTGCAGAGGAACCCACATGTTAGTGACAAATCGCATGACAGAAGGTCAGTAAAGATGTGATGCCAATAAAAAAAAAAGGAAGGCATACACAATTTTGGACTCTATATTATCTACTACCTCTTGCAAAGAGTGCTTGGGATCTCTGGAAACATCAGTTCTCTGTTCTGTAGCAGGCAAAAAGTCAAAAACACTATTAGGAAGTATTGAGGAAAAAGAGTAAAACAAAGTAACCTCATGATACTACCATTAATTTTTTGTTTATACCCTGAAATCTGAAATGGCTTTAGTCATCTTATTCTGGAAACTGACCTTACCCCAAAACACTCAGTTTCAGTTGAAAGAAAAAAAAAAGAACAAAAAATGCAGAAAAAAAAAAAAAAAAAAAAAAAAAAAGAATTATAAAAGGGATGATGGAGAAACAAAATGAAAAACAAACTAGACCAGGATTTTTGGCCTCCAAAAGAAAC
>JANHFX010004884.1:0-15330 GCA_027560015.1 Chloroceryle amazona | reverse complement strand
AACCCCTCCAGGGATGGGGACTCCACCACTGCCCTGGGCAGCCTGGGCCAGGCCTTGACAACTCCTGTGGGGAAGAGATTGTTCCTCATCTCCAACTTGAGGCCATTTCCTTTTGTCATGTCACTTGCTCCTTGGGAGAAGAGACCGACCCCACCTGGCTCCAACCTCCTCTCAGGGCATTGTTGAGAGTGAGAAAGTCTCCCCTGAGCCTCCTTTTCTCGAGGCTGAACAACCCCAGGTCCCTCAGCTCCTCCTCACCAGACTTGTGCTCTAGACCCTTCCCCAGCTTTGTTGCCCTTCTCTAGACATGCTCCAGCCCCTCAATGTCCTTCTTGGAGTGAGGGGCTCAAAACTGAACCCAGGATTCAAGTGGTGGCCTCACCAGTGCCCAGTAGAGAGGTACTAGGTTCTGAGCTTGGCATGCAAGACCAACAGAACACGAGGAGGAGAACTTCTAATTAACATTAGGTGAGTGGTCTTAATCCCACCAAGTAAACCCATCTTTACATGACACAAACCCCATTATTGCTATTCAGAATACACGTCGATTTGTTGTGACCACAGAAACACTTCTGAAAATTTCAATGCACCGGCTCTTTCAAGTCAATTGTGAAAACAGGATGGATTTTGTCACTCATGAATTCATCCTTATACAGACAAAAGAGAGTTTCATACCAAAAAAGTGACACCACACAATGAAGACTGCTGGTGCCCATTTCTGTTCAAGTTGCAGAACATTCAGGGACACCACAGAGTTTTAAAGAAACTCGTGTAATCCTGGTGTCTTGCCTATGACACTGAAGGAAAGAGATCTCCACCTCCTTCAGCAGCTGCCATCTGTGTGTGGTGTTACTCAGGTCTCTATATTTGATCATGACAAAGGGGGATGTCTTGGTGTCCCTACTTGCAGATATTGTGCTTGCAGCTGCACTCCCAACAATTAATTGACTCAACTGAAATTCCGTCCTAGCTGGGAACAACTACAGCTTCCATTGGAAAAGTCCAAGTTTAGCACAATGTTCCTGTGAAGCATTTTGTTAGTATTCCTCCATCCAGGAGGATTTTCCTGGATGGAATAATCCATCACCTAGAAAGAGTTTTTGAACAAAAAAAAAAAGCTCAGCCCCCTGACACCAAAGCTCTGAAAATCCTGAGCAGAGAGAGCACGGCCACAGTACAATACCTGTCTCTGCGAGTCCATCCGTCTACTGATGGAACAAAATCCAAATGTTCCAGGGCATTTCAGCTGTGCATCCTTTCACATTTCAGAGAAACAGCCTTCACTGTGTTGCTTCCATCCCACCGTTGCTTACGTTCTTGTGAAGAAAGCTCAAGCAATTGTCAGTGTTATAAAACACACAAAACATAAACCATACTGTAACTGCATATTTCTGATTAATTTGAAACCATCAAAGCAAAAACTTTCCTGTGAGGGTGCCAGAGCCTGGCCCAGGATGCTGAGAGCTTATGGAGTCTCCTTCCCTGAAGAGACTCCAAACCCACCTGACCTGGACAATGCAATCCTGGGTGCCCTGCTCTGGGTGACTCTTTCCCTGCTCTGCTGGAGCAGGGGGGTTGGATGAGATGATCTCCAGAGGTCTCTTCCAATCTCCACCAAGCTGGGATTCTGTAAACTCCAATGCAGTGTTTTAGGATACTTTTCAAAAATGTACCACCTCCTAAGTGAACAGGAGGCATGAGATGCAAAGATTTAGCAGACAGACAGTGTATCATCTTAATCTGCAGGTCATTAAATAATAATATAATGAACAGTATCTGCTTGTTGAGGGGTCACAAACAAAAATGTAGATGACAAGTCTTCTGCTGGAATTCAGTAGCAAGTAAAGCAAGTGGAAGGTTTGCCCAAATCACACACCAACACCTTAGCACCAATATTTTCACCAGCAATTTAAGCAGAAACGTAAACTGGCAGGGGACTCACTCAGCAAGGAACACACAGGCTTTGCAAAGTGTGAGGAGTTTGCTGTGCTACTAACACCAGCAGTACTTCCCAATTCTGACTGCGGTGTGAGTGCCCCACACACATCACTGCTGGGACACATGACTGAGGGAGCAGCTCGTTTCCAGGCTCTATAGCTGTGTGGTCACAGTACTAATTAGAGAACTCATGATCTAATCCCATTGTACCCAGCTCAGCACTGCAGAGGAGTAGTGGGAACATCCAGCAAGTGGATGCTGTGAGGTCCTTCACATCTGGCAAGAGCTCCAGGTAAACAGCCTCAGTGATAACTCCCTATACTCCTCCAAATCTTTCCTTGCATTTTTTTTTCACGGTATGTCACTAAAATATTTGCTGAGCTCACTGGTGCACCACGAGGATCTACTCCACCATTTCTCTTTCGTGTTTTATAGTACTACCCATAGACATGAACCATCTTTGCCCTCTATCTGTGGCAGCAAGTGCCCAGTTTATGATTTGTGCCCCAAATCTCACAGTACCCTCATCCACCGTTGGGACTCAGCCATACATACAGATGAAGAACCACATTAAAGATCCATCAGGCAGACTGAGCAGGCAACACACAGACCCCTGCAACAGAGACATAGCCTAAATGGTCTAAGAGAGCAATAAGACTAAAATCCTGTCTTTTTATCTTCTGTTAAAACACAGCAGCAGCCTGATTAGCAGCCAAACAGAATTTTTTCTACATATACATTAGAAGTTAATGTTTCCGTGAGGGATGAAGTTTAAAAAGTACATACACAGTTCATTCAGGAGCCTTCTGAAGTGCTCATGCATACTCGGGGCTGGGGGGGAGGGGGGAAGAAACAAACTGAACATTTTTGGTTCTTCATTAACTGCTGAATTTTTATTCCTTGCTTCATGGACAGCCCAAAAGAAGCTGTAAAGAGCTCTGCAATGTGGGTCAATGCAACTTCACCTCAGCCTGACAGTGTACAGAACTACAGTCTTTACTTGGAAAGGTTTGGTTTGACATACCTGGCAAATGGCTGGTGTATTACAGAAAAGCGCTCAAGAAATAGCGATATAGATGTTTATTGGACCAATAAAAAAAGGCAAGAATGTGCTGCTGTGACACTTTCTCAAGTGAAGAAACAGGAAATATGCTGTTGAGAGCAGTTTCCTTACAGTGGATTCAGTAAGATATGTTGAAAGCTACTTATGAACCAAGATGAGTGAATGAATGAACAATCAAGAGGGGGCTTACAGTGATTTGCAACTGAAAAAAACACAACAACAACAAAATGACCTCACAGAAGCAAGGTTCTCTTCATGATGCAAAGTGTTCTGATTTTGGTATCAGGATAAGAAAGTGAAAAAGTTTGCCAGGAAGTCATTCCATTTTATGCCACCATCTGTCTATCACTGCTTTTAAGCCAGTATTCACTAGTTCTCCAAGAACTTGGGAAAACTGAAGACCCACAGATTTTTGTTTGTACAAAACATTTTTCGCTTGGAAAAAACAAAACACACAAAAAAACAAACAACAAACCAACCAACCAACACCAACCAAAACTTCAACTATGTAAGCTTGACAAGCCCCCAAGGTGATGTTAAGTGCTATTTCTAAGTTGGCTTTGTTGTTAAAACACACTTAATTGGCAATTTTTCTCCAAGCTTATGCCATAACTACACCATAGCAAATTAACACAAAAGTATTTTCAAACGACATTTTTGGGATGAAAAAGTTTAAAAGTTTTTTACAAAAATAACATAAGTTACTTTTCTTTTTTTTTTTTTTTTTTAAATGAACATCTACAAAATCCATGAAGCAACCAACATCTAACACTGACACAAGATGAAATCCTACACTAAGGGCCCGTTAATTACCACAGTGATGTGAAGCTTCAAGTAAATGACCAGGCACTTTTTGCCCAAACAGTAGTCACTTGTTCAGTGGAAAACTCCAGCTGACAGAAATGCCCAAAACATAATTGCTAAAGCTTTCTAATATTCTCAATTCCTCACCAAAGTGCAGATAAAAAGGCAAAGACAAACCAGCCAGGTATTATGCCACACAGGACACCCAGTGTTGGCCGCTTTCCTAACATGACTGCTCAGCTTAGTTGGAGCTCCAGAAACAGCGTTACCAAGTCAGCCTTCTCCACCTGACGCAGGCATTTCTATTAAGGCTTTATATATTAGAGCAGAGAGAAGCAGCTGCAGCTCCAGGCATATTGAAAACAGATCAAGAAGGCTGCAGGGAAGCAGAAGGGACTTAAACTTCTCTCGTTTGAAGGAGCACTCCTTACTGCCACAATATCAGGCAGTAGCATGTGCTGCATGCTCCATACCAGCCAAACTGTAATTGTGTGAATGACACCAGCACCACAATCTGATGTCCTCAAGATCCCCAATACCTAGAGGCTAAACCTTCCAGTGAATAAAAGAAGGTAATGTCCTGTGGGAATTTCAGTACCTATAACATGCATAGGTTACTATAAAAAATTTCTATTAAAATACCTAACACAACAAACAGGAGGACAATAAAGGGCACCTAAAGCAAGAAGTTATGTATTTCAAAGTACTTGAAAAAGCATTATTGATATTTACTATACTTATATTAAACATATTAATATACCTAAGTATACTAAATATACTTAATATAAGACTGTATATATTTAAAAGTTAAAAAATTTAGAAAGCAACAGTTTGTGACATGATTTTAAAGCACAGTTTGCTTTTTGGGGGGAAAAAAAGCGTAGCACTGAGTAGTCCTTAAGAAAACATGTCACCTCAACTAGGTGCAAAGTTCTCCAGCTGGAAAACCAGGTCTACAGCAGCATCAACATCTGGTACAATATGATCTGGTTCTACTAAACCAGGATCAAACCTGAAATCTCTGTGGCCGTGGAACACTGTTTCGGTTATGCTCTCCTGGGTATCCAAGGGGACTTCAGTGTGAGGGTTGTAAACCCCAGTACAGACAAGAACAGACCTACAACGGGCAGCGGCCGCTGACGCCAACTCATTCTCCCAACTGCTGCCTATTTCATCGTCCTGAGAGACTGTGGCCGATCCTCTGCCACCAGCAACCTGGGCCTGAATCCATGATTTTGAACCTTTTCTGGAGTTCTCTTCAAGGTATCGATTGTACAGGTTAGCACCATAGACATCAGTCATAAGATTATCTCTAGAAATAAAACCAGAAAGTTCAGTCAGCAGTGCAAGGTTAGTCTTTTGTACCTAGACATCTGACAACATTTTTATTGTTTTTATTCAACAGTTTATTTTATATTTTGCATCAGTCTCTTCTCCAAGGAACAAGTGATAGGACAAGAAGAAATGGCCTTAAGTTGTGCCAGGGGAGGCTTAGGTTGGATATTAGGAAAAATTTCTTCCCCACAAGGCTTGTGAAGGCCTGGCCCAGTCTGCCCAGGGCAGTGGTGGAGTCCCCATCCCTGGAGGGGTTTCAAAACCACGGAGATGTGGTGCTGAGGGACATGGTTTTGTGGTGACCTGTCAGTGCGGCTTTAATGGTTGGACTTGATCTCTGAAAGGTCTTTTCCAAGCAATATTATTCTCAGATTCTGTGTGGAAGTCTGCAGATAGGAAGAAATCCAATCCTATAGCTGTTTTATTACACCATTCTCATTAAGCATGACATGATAAAAGTGAGTGACTCTGCATATTTAAATTGCAGATGAGAAATCCAGAATAGGTATTAACTGGCCACGAATGAGTTTATTGTATTTCCAAACATCTTGGAGATTTTGGAACAGGTTTAAATACAATACAGCTTTACCTCTTTCTATGAAAAGGATTCTATGATGTGACAGCACACACAGCAGCATATGACCAAGCTTAATGACCCCACAATTTCTAGTTCTACATTCTCTACTGTCATTTACACAATACTTGTTGGTCACTATACTGGTAAACCCAATAAAACAAACACCCGTGTGAATCCTTTTTGTTAGGTTTATGCAACCTATTACAGAAATAAAGTAATAAAAAACACAATAACAATAAAAAAACATCAGGGGAAATCTTAGTTGCATATAAACCACTTTTTGTGCTTCTACAGAAATTACACATGGAGCAAAGTGTTAGTTTTCAAGATTAGAAAGAGTGAGGCTCAAAAATGTTATAAAAAACCCACCCTATAGTCCCAAGAACTTTAGGTGGTCCCAATGGCATGAGAAACAAACTAGTAAGAGTTGTGTATTTTCCTTTGCCAGGGTTTATGTTGCGAGGAATTTCCCTCTGCGCTCTTTAGACTCCCAGTACCTTACCCAACAGCGTAAAGAGTGAGGATAGGCTGCTTCCACTGCCTCGCCGCTGCCTGGGCCCTGATGAGGTACTCCGCATACTGGTACGTCACTTGACTGGGCTTGCCCATTAAGGCCTCATATTTCAGATCTTTCCCAGTGATCTTCTTGTAAATGTTTTCCAAACAAACCATGAATGTTCCATGCCCAAACCTACACAGAAAAAAAGGCAAATCAATTTATATTAAGCCCAGATAACAAAAGCAAGGCTTTATTTCATGATCTTTTAGGAATAAATCATACTCTGTAACTCTCAAATTTCCCTCAGCTTGCACATGATATTTCCACAGCTGTTTCAGTGAAACTTGAGAGGAAACAGAACTATTGAAGAAAGACCTTCTACTGAAAACAAACAACAACAACAAAATCAAACAAAACCACTATCAGAGATCACGCCACCTTGTTCTGGTGTTCTACTTGTTTCCTCTTGTGTTCCTTAAAGCGCTCACGGTATTGTCCCCACCTTAAAAACACTCACTGCTTTCAGTCAGCAGCGTCAATTCTTTGCCCTATGACAAACTGTAGCGTGGAGAAGAGAAATACCAAAGAAGGACCTAATGAAATGAAACAAAAGCCTTGATAATTTTTTCATTTTTTCTTTTGAACCAGGACTCTGAGGCCCTCAGGCAAAAACCTGTCTTCCCCTACTCCTCTGGGAGTGGCAAACCAAGAAGGTTTTAAGCCTAATAGCAGTTTTTATCTTGAGTAACTGACTGCCTGAATGCAGTAATGCAGACAGCAATGAGGCAGCATTCGCTGAATGCGCACTGTTTTAGAGACACCATGCTCAAAGCTGGGAGCTGCTGTGAAGCTGTAACGAGCATCAGGTTGCCCCTGAATCTGATCGAAGAAATGAAGAAACCCCAAATATATCACAATATACACGTGTTCTACTTGGACTTGCCTCGGAGACTGTGCTTCAGCTACCCACATCAGATCCATGTTACAAGCCAGAACGGGAATGTGAGGGTAATTTCTGTGGTGATAGGGATTTCCAGGATAGCCACTTGTCAGCAAAACATCTATTATCAGCTGGAGGTTGGTTTCCCATCTGACTGGCTCCCCAAACAAAACAACAGCTATGAGAAGAAGAGTTACAAAACAGTTATGGAATTAACAGTTAACTTACAGAACTAGTTAACAGGGCACCAAATCTCTGATGCTAAAACTTGGTCTACAAAGACTGAACAAGCAATTTGATTTAACTGTGAACTGATGAACAGTCACATTACCTTAAACTCTGCAGTTTAATGTATTACATACACATTCAAATGAAATCTCAGAAATTACAAGACCCCACTGCAAAATCTACAGGTTTAAGAGTTATTTTATTATTATTTTATTGGCTAAGCTTCTCCACAGCACTACAAGATATTAAGTTCTATAATGTATTTCTAAGTTTGCCACATCTTTATGAATTCTGTGTTTAAATATAGTATTTAAATATTCCACCAGAGATGTTATTTTCATCCTAAACCAGATATTTTTCCTCTTAAAATCTGAAGGTTGTTTTTATAAATTTTTCTGGTTTCCAGAAATAATCTGACATGGATTTTTTTAAACCCTAAAGTCCAGTTTCTACTTTACTGTACTTCAGATGAGATGTGAGTGAATACAGTGTGCTGAAACAAGACGCTTCTCATACTACCCCCGACTACTGTAAGAATAAGACTGATTATTACTGAACAGATGTCAATTCCTTCTTCCTTTCCAAAAGGAAGGCAACCACAGCCTGTTTAAGGGAGAAGAAAAGGAAAGCAGAACCTCACCAACCTTCTGAAACTTCAACACACATGGCTGAAAACTCCACCCATGAAAAAAACCCAGCTTTATCACACATGATGCATTCCAAATTAATGACATATGTAATTAACAAGGACATTTTAGAATTGTCTCGGCCAACTTTCTGAATCACCCAGCAATCTAAAAATAAATTCTAATTATAAAGTACAATAAAGATATTTAATCTATTAATGGAGAGTTGCAAGTTAAATAAAGATAACTGACCCTCAATCTTGGGAAGCTCCACAGCAGAAGGGTACTGCAATAAGAAGAAAAGTGAAAGTTTTCTGCAAGATTAAACATCTACTACTATCTTTAACAGAATAAATACAAGCATAGGTCCCACGGTTGCCTTCTGCAACAGTAAGAGGAAATGCACTCTCTATTTTGGTATATACCTGACATCAGTTGACTGAGAAACTTTTCTTCCAAGTCTGAAGTGAAGGCTTGTAGCCAAGTGACAATGGGCAAGTTACTGTGTTCCACACTCGCTAGCCACCTACATCTGTTTCACTGCCTCTGGCAAGCGATAAACCTTCAGTTATTTTAATTACTTGTGTAGGAAAGTGTGGATATTTATTTTTCCACAGGAGTAAGAGGCCTCTGACATCAACAAGACATTAGAAAACCAGCTTTTGAAATGCATTTCTTTAACACTCCTAAGAAAGAAAAACACCCTGCATAACACAGAATACATCTGCTAAACAAATAAGGGGTTGAACTTCATGATTTACTCCCTACAGGGACAAATACCTTAACAGTTTCTTGGGCTTCCATATCCTCATGGTTGCAAAGCAAGGCAAAAATAAACAAGTTATGGATTTTATGAAACACAAAGGATTTCTTGACTTAGCACAGGGGAAAAAAAACCCAACACTCTACATACCAACCCTGAATGTGTACAGTACACACACGCATTTACTGTGTGTATTCATTTCCTCTTGAAATTCTGCACAATTCTGTTGTACTTACTGTTAATATTTAAATACATTTAAATAATGATATAAACCAGAAAGGGAGTCCTTTGCAGAAAAACTTATCTGCAAAGCATCAATTTACAATCAAAGCAACCAGACAGCCTACAGACAACACCAAGACAAACCTATACTGAAGGAGAAAGCTTATTTTATCTTCCCCACATCCTAGGAAGCTAATAAGCTTTCCAAGACAGACTTTGTATTTGGTATATGTATTGAATTATAACTTTTGCCACAACAGTAAGTTACAAAATCAAAGATTATGTTGAAGAATTACCATTGATAGAAAAAAAAGTCTATACTAAAAATAGAAAATGCTGTAATAAAACAAATAAAGGAGTAGAAAAATGAAGCCTAAGTACAAAGTAAGAACATTAGCTCATTATCTTAAATATATTTAAATAATGGTATAAACAAGAAAGGGAGTCCTTTGCAGGAAAAAAAAAGTTATCTACAAAGCATTAATTTACAATCAAAGCTACCTGACAGTCTAGAAACAATACCAAGGCAGTCCTCCTGACCCCTACTATAGAACGTCAGAGTAGAAAAGAGCAGACGAAGAATGTTAAAAGGGAAAAAAAATCATGTTGAAACCGAAATACACACTCACCAGAACGTTAGATCTTCTGTCATGGTCAACTGCATCTAGCAGAGGGTGTTTCTCCCGCAGTGTTTCGATGGTAATAGGCTGGCAGAAACCAAGGCTGAGGAAACACCACTTAAGGATACACAACTACTTGTATTAGAAGATTTTGAAAACTGGCAACTCCATTTTAACATACACAGTTTGTCTAATAAAGCTAATTATTTAGGAATGAAAGCAATGTATCAGTGACTCACCTCTTCCTCTGCAAGATAAAAAGATTATTGTCCCCTTAATTATAAATGAGAGAACTGTGTGTCTGAAATCTTAAGACAGAAATTATACATAAATCTTTCTCAAAATACGAGATGAAATGCAAGAAGTTGCTCTACACCTGCAATACTCCAAGATCGTCTTTACATAAGCACAAAAACTTTATCTGGCAGTAAGACAACATCTTATGTAACTATTGCAGGGAAAAAATATGAGCTGGCTGAGGAAAAAATCAGATTGTTTCTGCAAACTGTACTTTCATTAGGCCATTATAGCTGCAAACATATTGCTTGATAAACACCAAAAAGCTCAGCCTCTTGCAAAATGTAGGACTGAGCACTCTGGTTTAACTATGGTAGCTACGATAAATACCGAAACACATCAAAAAAGGAAAGTACCAAAAGGGGAAAAAAAAAAGTATCCTCCCGATTTGCATAGTAGTGCTCTTAAATGCTGTTACAGCCCATTAATTTAAACTTCATTAACAAGAGGTAATCAAACTAAAACTGCTCATTTATGTAAAAAGCAGTTGTGATGCTACAGACAATGCCAAGACAGATTGTTACAATTCAAAGGAAAATTAGAGTTATTTAAATATATCAGTTATACAAATAAAGCCACCAGATTTGCTATTTGAACTAACACCACAGCCCACTTGTAAAATTCTTTTCAGATGAGATTATCCCATATGAAAACGATATCGAACAGAAATATTTTTTTCTATTTTGCATTCAGTCTTGTAAGAATACTTTTCTCTTAGCCAGGCCTAACAAATTTTGGCAGTTGACTGAAATGTTCTTTCAGTAATTCTTTCTTTGTATTTGAAGTAAAACTTAAAAGCCATATATACATTTTTTACAACTTATGATTTACAAGAACTTTAATTAAAATCCCGATAAAGGAAGAAGTGCAGAGGGAAGTTACTGGAAGCACGAGCAAACACCATGCAAAAGTTAAAGTCATTAAATTGCAGTTTGAAGCTTTGCTGGCATTGTTAGATCAACATAATTCGAGTTCTTTTTGGCAGATATACCACAAAAGCGGCAAAATAATTTCAAGCATCATTCTGTTGATGTTGTTTATGAAAACAAGGTGACCTGGCCTGTCCACGTGCTTATAAGCAGATCTTGAGCCCCTGAGCTAAAAGTCAGATGTGATAAATAACAGAATGTCACGCTCCCATCCTCAGGAGAGGACAAAACCTTTGTGCTAAAGTGTCATTTACATGCAAATTCAATAAATAATTCTTTTTTGCTTTGGCAAAGCAAATATCAACACAACGACTATTTTGAAAACATAAATTTGACATCATAGTAAGAACAACCATTGCTCATTACTGGATTTGTAGTGTTTAAATACTTGCTATTCACTTGATCCACAGGATCCCCTGAACTTGATTAAGGAAAATACTTAAACAGAAAGTTGTTTTGTGCTTGCTTTCTTTTTTTTGTTTCAGGTTGTTTGTTTGCTTGTTTGTTTTTTTAAAAGATACTCTTGAGCAATATCAAGAAGTGGTCCTTGTCCAGATACAAGAACACATTTTTCATGATACCGTTTGAACATCCGCAGAGGACTGTGTGACATCATCACTTGATCTTGTGAAATCTGTTTGGGATTTAAGAACAAAAGGAGCCGGTTGGTTTTCAGGGAAGTTATTTGTATGTAGATTTAATTAAAAGTTATGACGAGTTCTATGAATCACAAACCAATCATACATATCTATGTAAAATGCAACTGCATCACTTTGTCCTAAATTTCTCAGATGACTTATTGTTAATATGCCAGAAAAAAATACATTCCTGACACACTGTCAAAGATGGCCCTTTCAGAATTATGTTATTCAACAGGAACAGCAGGTTTTCTCTCCTAGTTTTACAGAATCAGCAAATTCAGTTAGAAAACAAACAGGGAAGAAGAATCAGAACTGGCCTAATTCCAGTCATGCTCCTTTTGCTAGACTGTAACATTGACTTCACTGTATCAAAACCCCTTTTTAAGTTTACATAGCCCCATTCCTTCCATAGGTATAAAGCCAGTAAAATTATGCTGAAAGGATACTATTATGAGTCACTACTTATCACTTTAACAGATCTAAAACACAAAACAATAATAATAATAAAAAACCCAAACCCTAACCAAGTAAACCCCAAGTAATCAAACACAAACCAAACCTGAGATGCCCTTTTACCTGCAACAGAGAATTTTTATTGATACAGATCTGCCCAGGTCTGATGGCCCTTCCTGAAATGAAAGGCACTGCAGAACTGACTTCGTGGATTTCTCTTAGTAATGCTTGAACAGTCTCCAGCAACAGAAGTCCTACTGCTCACAGTGCCCCACAAATCATAGAATCATTGAATGGTTTGGGTTGGAAGGGACCTTAATGATCATCTAGTTCCAACCCCCTGCCATGGGAAGGGACATCTCCCACTAGACCAGGTTGCTCAAAGCCCCATCTAAACTGGTCTTGAACATATCCATGGATGAAGCAAATCAGGGGGAATAATGTTTTACCATTTATATTAAAAATAGGCAGGAAGCTCCCCTCTGGCACATTCCCACAGAAGACACTCAGCTCACTAGAGCAGAGTCATGTTACTGGCACACACATTTTTTTTTTTTTTAATTCAGAAGGAGAAGGCAAGATTTATTCCCACAATAAAAACATTGCAAAGAAATACCATTACCACTGGAAAATCAGTACCTTTACCAAAGGAAATATCATTAGCTTTTGACAGCATTTGTTACTTTTACATTACCTCCAGAAAAGCATTTCAGGGGACTTAAGGGAAAAACAAAACTGATGAACTGAGAGGCATTTAATGGAAGATTGTACATTTGACACATTCACCCTAAGTAAATAACCAAATAAACAGGATTATGAGGTACTCACTGGAACTCCCAGGAGATGAGACAACTGATCAGCTTTTTTCTGGCGAAGGCAATTCCCTGCATTGGTGACGAACACCACAGGCACCAAGAACTGTCCCTGAGAATTCACTAGCTTTTGAAAGGCTGTTTTTGCAGCGGGAATGGGAGTCTTTCCTCGTATCAGTACGCCATCAATGTCAAAAAGAAAACCAAAGGATGGCCGCATATTGAGCTGTAAGAAGGAATTGAAAAGAAAGAGTATGTTAGTTATGCCCATACTTACATGTTTGATAAACAAAGGTAACACTGAGGAAAATCCTATGTCTCCACAGAGAAAGATTTTTAACCTTGCACATGTTAATGTTCATTAGAAACATATTCATATTCTAAAATACCTACTGTGAAAAAAAAAGAGCCATACAGCTACCCTTTCCTTATGTATGCAGCCTTCATGAGCTCTTCCTTGCTTTATAAATAATTCCAAAATGGCTCAGAAGACAGGGACAAATTGAGTTAGAGGTATAAAATACATGCTGCTCTGCCAGCTGCTCACACTTCTAACCACTCTGACCCTATGCTGTTCCCCAGGTAATTCAATGCATAAAATACTAATAAAACAAATTACTAACAAAATAAACTTCAGTGAATTTTTCAGCAGCACACAGGTCTTGAATGCAAATACTGTACTTGATTCCTCCCTTACAAGATGTGTAAATACTAAAACTGTCCCTGCTGCCACATGGACTTTTCCATTCCACTTACCAGATACCTGGTGTGCTCCTTACACATCACTTCAGTTCATTCTTAGCTTTGCATGTGGCAGACTAATGCCTGTTGGTCAAGTCAGCACCTCCTTCATCAAAGATGCTATTTGAGTCACTAAAACTTATCCCCTTGCCCGCCTTTGAAGAAGGACTGGACTTTCTGAACCCAGAAAAGGAGAGTGAGGCTTCCTGGGTGTAAAGATGAGCTGGGTGATAAGGAGCTGAGACAAAGAGAGGGCTGTCGAGCAATGAAACCATTACTTATTCAGGTTGGAAAAGGACAGATCACAAAGGGTCTATAATCTAAACTTCATTTCTCTCCCAAGCCTAAAATGGAATCCAGGACTCCTGGGATTCTTTCATCATCTAACAAAAAAGGAGCAAGAGATGAAGCACATAGGCTGAGCACGATGAGAATGGGTGAACTCCAGCCAAGGGAGGTGGCACAGCCTCTGCTGCTGGAGCCATCTCAGGGCATACATGGACAGCGACCTAGCCACCTGTTCTCCCCAAGCAGGGAGAAGGGCATTTTACATATTTAAGTAGCACTTTTCATCAATTATTTAAGGATTACATTTTTCCCACAGCTAGGTACAGCGCAGACAGACACTGTCATGTGAATGGTGATGTAGCCTTAGACACGCAGAACACGCTGGCTCTGGCCACTGCATTTTCTAAAACCACTGCACACCAACATCATTTACAAACCCAGGTGTTTAAGTACACTCTCCCACACAGCCCAGCTTAATAAAGTCAGCACTTTAAATACATTGCATTAGCATTGATTTAAATTAGGCAGTTGGTTTTTGTTCAGTTTCATATGCAACAACTCACCCTGAAGCCCTCTTTTCTCTCCTCTCTTTAAAAGCAAAAAAGCCCTGCAACCATGGTCTCCAAGCTGCCTGCAGCGGTTCGAAGGCTGTCACACGAGCAATAACCCCGCTGCCACAGGAGTGACGTTGCAGGCTCCTCACAAACATCCCACAGCCTTCTCCGGCTGTGGGAACCGGCACGAGAAATGGCTGAAGCTATCGCGCAGTAGTTTCATAATGAAGACAGTTCTTCACGTTAATTTTGCGGTATGAATTTTACCGTGAACAACACTGTACCACATATAGACAAAAAGTTTTCTCAGTATACAGAGGAAGGAAAAAAAAAAAAAAGACAACTAAGGAAAGAGTTGAGCGTATATCCAACGGGGAAATAATGAAACTGAGTGTTTTTTTGTTTTCTCAGACGCAGAGGGCACACACCTCCCGACAGCAGAGATCCGCCAGCGGCCAGAGATCTCCCCGCGCTGCCTCCCGGCGCCACCGCAGCCCCTTCCAGCTCTTCCCCTTTGCAACAGCACAGAGAAAAAGCCCGTTTGGGGGGTGGGGGGCGCAGGCACCGACAAGGAAACTCTCGGTTACAGCCTCCCAGCTCCCGGGCGGACGGAAAAGACACGATCACTTCGGGCAGGGGAAGCCCCGGACGCGGGAAGCGCAGCCCTCCGGGGTCCGCGCACCCGCGGCTTCTCCTCAGAGCCGGCGGGCGGCCCAGCCCGGCCTCGCCACACCCGCCGAGGCCGTTTCGGTTTCGCTCCGGCTCGCCCCGCACGCCTTAAAGCACCAGCACGGCCCAGCCGGGCCTGCCCGCTCCCGGGACACAACGGCTGGCCGGCGGACCCCGCCCCGGGTCCCTCGCTTACCTGGCTCCTGCCGCGCCCTTCAGCCGCAGGCGCGCCGCAGAGCCCGCGGAGCGCTGGAAGCCAGGGAGACGGCGGTCGCCCCGCGGCTCCGGCCCCGAGGAGAGCGCGGAGTGGCGGCAGCGCCCGCGACATCAC
>JANHFX010004883.1:7126-34224 GCA_027560015.1 Chloroceryle amazona | reverse complement strand
CGCCCTGGGTCGAGCCTGCTCTCCCCAGCTCCCGCCATGAGAAAATAGAGCTCTACATTAAAAAGAAAATACTAGTGTAACTAAAAAATAACCCGGCCACATAATTTAATTCTATTTTTTGATGGCACTCGGCTCTTGCTGTTTTATTCCCCCCCTCGCTGGTTGCTCGCTTTGTACAGGAAATTTGAATATCCTGGCAAAGGCCGATTTCCAAGCGCTGCGCTCGGTGAGCTGCGCTGCTGGGAGCAGCGTGCGCCGCGCTCTGGGTTTTTTCCCTCTTGAATTCATCCCGAATACGCTGTTTTCCCCACGTGTGCATCAGGGACATAAAGACAATTTTTTTTTGTGCTTAGAGAGTGATTTTTTTTTTTTTTTCCAAGGTTAAACCGGGAGTTTCTCCCCACCCCTCCCGAAAAAAAAATAGGTTGTACTTGTGTGTTGTGTGCGTGTGTAGGTGAGGGACCATCTGCCAAGTTTCATCATCTTCTGCTCTGAAGAAATCCAAAGAACTCCATTGCTCACCATCAGCTGCAAAAGTCTGTATTTAGTTAATCCACTTTGGTGGGAAATACAGTAAAACTGAACTGCTAATGCAATAAACTTTTATGAAACATAAGAGGGAAGCTTTAAGTAATGCTTCAGGCGAGCTGACCCAAATATATAGATAGAAAAAAAAATTGCTGCGCTTGTTATGTTTTGAATTAATGTTCATCTGGCAAAAAAAAAATATTTTTTTTTTCTTTTTCTGTTCTTAGCAAATAAACTTTATAGGAATCAGGCTTCCAGATCTGTCCTTTGTTGTTTAAAAGTGGATGAGATGACAATGCAAAAAAATGGAAGTAACAAGAAGCATCATACTTTTCTTCTCTTCAGCAGTGTTGAGAAAAAACTGTGGATCCTGGACTTTTCCTGTGGATTTTACTGGTTTTCTGGAGTACTGTAAGTTGAAGTCTTACCCCGCAGGCCCTTGCGAGCACCAGTAGCTCTCCCTCCCGTTACAGCCTGCCCTTGCTAAATGCAGTTGATCCCGCTGGTAACGGTAACGGGGTCGAGTTGCAAATCGAGTAAAGTTAACGAATTAATTTTTCGCATTAGTTGAACTTGCCCTTTGTAGCTGCCGTTCGGTTTCGGGTGTCGTGCCCCACCTAGGAGCACGTTACCGGCGTGCGGTTGAGCGCGGAAGGTGTGCCGGGCTGAAATCAAAGCGCAGCTCTACCGTGCTGCCATTCCTGACAGTCCTGCTGCTTCTCCGCCGGTGTGCTAGGCAGGTTAGTGAGAGTAAAATAGTTCTAATGAAGTGAGCGAGGAATTAACGGCTTCGCGTATAGCTCTGACACACGGGGAGGGGGGAAAATATGTTCTATGCGTTTATTTTGTGCCCCCCAGGAAGAAGTCTTAGCTGGCTTTTGCGTGGTGTGCCCACACCCAAGGGGATGCTCTGGCTGTAGACGGCCGTGCAAATGAAAGTAGCTCAGCTGCGTGCGGTTCCCACGTCCCACTGCTCGTGCTCTTTAACAGCCACTTCTCTTCGGGCAGCCCTCACCCGCCGCAGCCTCGGCAGGCGAGTCCCATGGGAAGTGTAGTAGCTGGAACCGTTTGGTGGTGGTCGATCAAGCGTCGGGTCCGATCCCAGCTATCGGCCACATCTGTAAATATTAGTACGTGACTTTTGTTTAAATTGTATTGTTCAAAGGGAGGCAGGGATGGAAGCAGTGGGTTTTTTTTCAGACCCGGGTATGTAAAAGTGTTTCGGTGGTGCTGCTTGCCCCCTTATTTTCATTTTGTTACTGTAATTGTCTCACTGATTAATGCCTGGGACCTTCAGTTGCAATGAGATGGTTTATTTTAGCCTTTTTTTAAAATAGTAAATGCTTTTCTCTTTTTTCTTTTTTTTTTTCTTCCAAATGAGAACAATGACTTCAGGATTTGTTTGTGCATGTCTCCTGAAAAAACTGTTTGATAGTAGAGTTGTTGAGTTTTTTTCTTGTGCTCTGTGTGTAGGAAATTCTGAATATTTACTTGTCTTTTGGCTTACCTAGCCCCAAAGTGTGCGAGTCAGTGAAGGCTCTATATGCAAATCTGTCCTGTCACAGGCTCCTGTATTTATTTCCTTTCCTTTTCCTTCTTTTCCCATGGTGCTCTTTCTCACTTATTTTTCTCTCTCTCTTTTTTTTCTTGTTTTGTTTTTTGTTTTTTTTTTTGTTACAGTGTCAAGTGAGGAGGGATCAGAGTTTTGTTTTAAGGGAACCAAGTATTTCAGAGAGAATTTGTTTTGGTTTTGTGTATGAGGTTGGGCTTAGGGCAGTGGGGGTGTTTTTTACTTAATTGCCCAATATATTTTGGCGAGCTGAAGTTGCATTGTTTTGTGAACTACGTTAATGGATTTCTGCGTGTTTAAATTCCCCAGTTATTTGGGGGGGTTAATAAAACCTCCGTAGGTGGCTGTCTTCTATAAATAACAGGTAGAAGTGTTGATTTGGAGAAATAGCTGGTGTACACACCATGGGCGTGGAGCTTGTGGTAGCAGAAGAGCTGTTGTGATGCTTTTATATTGAGGTGGAGCAGTTCTCTTCATATTTGGGGCTACCAGTACAGTGGGACACTCCTGTTCCTGGGTGTGCTCCTGGGATGCTGCCTCCCCCAGCAGCTGAGTGCCTGAAGGTGCCACCACAAACACCCCAACCCCCAAATAGCCTCTCTGCATCTTGCCTGCTTGTCCTGGGGTTGGTTTATCATAGAATCATCTAGGTTGGAAAAGACTGTTAAGATCGAGTCCCACCATTAAAATCAACATTAAAATCAGCACAAAATGTTTCCTGTCCTTCTGGTCTGCTGAGACCAACAGGGTGCTCTTGCTGCTGCTGTTTTAACCCTTTCATGGAGGGCAAGTGGGGTTGCTGCCAGACATGGCTGTGCCCAGTGGCTTTCCCAGTCACCCCCGCAGCTGCTGCTGGGTTTGGCTGGCAGGAGTTGTGTTGTGCCTCCTGGCTGTCCAGCGCCTGGGTTATGGCTCGGGGTGACCAGCGTGCTTGGGTCCTACAGCCTGGAGTCACACTCGTGGTGCCAGTAGCCCCAGCTGCAGGAATGGGGAGAATGGGGGGAGGAGGGCTACGATGGTTTTTCAAGTGCTGCTTCTTCACCTGCCCTAACTGGAGGCGGAAGCTTGGTTTATTTTTATTTTCCCCTGATTTTTGAAAAGTTTGCACCCACCCAAGCCCGTGTGGTGCATGCCTAGGGAGGTGTGGTGCTGCCCAGCAGCCCCTGTCCCCCCTCCCGCGGTGCCTCTGAGCACACATCGTAAACCCTTCTGTGTGTTGCTTTCTAGTTCCCATTGAAACAGCAATTGCTTTGTGTCCGGGGAGAGTCGGCGCAGGAGGAGCTGCTGTGCCTGCACTCTGAGGTGAGTTGGAAAGGTAAGCTCTGGGTCCGAGCTGCATTCATCCCTCTGGATGAATGCAGGTTCTTCTGAAGCACGTGTCCCTTCTTGGGCACCTTGGAGAGGTCAAGGTAAACTCAAAAACTCCTGTTCAGCTGCCATCTTCCTGCTGTAATATTGAGAATCCAAAGCACAAACTAAGTTTGAAAGAAGCTGAAGTGTGAGATGGGGTGATTCAAACACAGAGTTTTACTGCTTAGAATAATTATGCTGTCATGTCATAAACACGCATATTTTCTCAGATACGTATTTCACTGCCTATCCCAAATTTCCACTCGCTGAGTACTTGGTGTGAATGCTGATTTTTCTCTCTGCTATAGAATAGGCTGGTGGAACTGTATCGAGCCCTCACTTTGGAAAGTCCTCCTTGCTGGAAATAGCTCTTTCCCTGCTTGTCAAACTAGGCTAGGGAGTGGTTTTATATATAATATATATATGAAAACATTCATTAAACCTGAACCTCATCCACAGTCAGAATGAATTCTAGAGCTGAGCTTGTTTGCTGTTGCCTTATATTGTTTTGAGTCACTTGAAGAGATGAAAGAAATAAGACTGCGCAGGCACAGTCAAGTAAAACATTGTTACAAAAATAATGGTAAAATTACGTGGGGGGTTGTTTTGTTTTAGCTTGTACAGGTTTAACTTTCTCTGGGTACTTTGCAGTGAGTAGCAGTTGCTGGTTAGGGACTTGGACCTGGTGCTATCGGTATCGAGGACACTGAAGTGGTAAAAAAATACAGCCTTTTTGTTGGCAAATATTTGATTTAAATTTTGCAGTAATTTGGCACAGGTCACAAGAGCTTTCGAAATTCCTATTTTTAAGTTTGCTAGACAGGCAGGGACCAGGAGGAGGACAAAGTGGATCTCAGCAGAGCGTTAGTGCGAGGGGACGGGACAAGCGTGTGAGCTAATGGCGTCGTTTCTGACATTGTTCGGGAGTTTCTGTGATGCTGCTCTTTAAGAACATGAATTGAAGGAAGTTGTCACAGAACTGGAAGAAAAATAAATCAAAAGGAAACAGAAAAAATGTCAGGCTGTCTGCATGGCTCCTGTATAGCCCTCGCAGGCTGGCGTGTAAGTGCCTCTGGCAGCTGCCTGCTTCAGAGCTGCAGGCTCCTTTCTGCCCTGCACTGGTACAGGCAGGGGAGGTGATGATGCTCCAGGATATCTTTAATTTCTGAATAAAAGTGATATTTTAAATTTCTCAAAAGTCAAAATGAGCCAAATAAAAATATTTTCAAGGAAAACTTAACAGGTTTCAACTGTTGGAATCTGAATTTAACTGTTCGCATTTCAACTTCTGGAAAGTCCTTGATGTTTAGCAGCCCCTGAGAGGAAAGTACAAGGTAATGTTTCCCCAGGGACTGTTTGGAAGGGCCAGGAAAGGTCTGCGGGATCTGCTGCAGAAAAAGCACAGTCTTCTAGATCTGCAGGTGTAGACGTGAAGAGGCCCAAATATTTCTGGGGGTGGGGGGAACAGTTAATTTCTGATTTTGTTTCTGAAACTGGTTTGTTTGCATTGTGTAACTGCTTGTTCTCTTATAGTTACAGACTTTCTGATAGCACCCATGAAGAAAAAAATATGTCCTGTGGTGTTAATGCATGCATGTTAAATGTCTTCATTGTAGAGTGTTCTTCAGTACCTTATATCATGGTTTAGAAAAAAAAAATAATATTCATAATACCATTTGGAATGTCAACATTCAGTGGGCTTTGAGGAGATGTAGCAGCACATCATGGTTTGTAGGGACAAGGAGATACAGACCATTCTGGGCTGCCTCATTACCTCAAGGATAAGACAAGAAAGTGAGCTTCTGGTTATCATAGATGTGGAAGCTAACACATTCCCATGTATCTCTTTAGTTCAGTTGAACAGGTATGTGTAGCTAAGTTCTCTTGGTGCTTCTATCCACGCACATCCTTTGCAGCTACAAATACATTCCCTACGAGTCTGTGTAAGTGTGTGTCTCCCTGCGGGCAGGGGCGACTCATAGCTCCTTCCTGGCACCTTACCCCTCACCTATGGGTCCTTTCCCTGGCGAAGGATTGGCCAAGGTACTGTTTCCCCATGTTTGGGGAGGAAAGGGGGGGTCTGGAGGCCATGGAGAGAGGCACTAGGATTGAGAACTGTCAGCAGTACTCTAGCAGCACGTAAATACTGGAGTTTGGGATTGCCTGTTGCTCTCCAGTATTGCATTGCTGCTTTAGTGAGGCTGGAAATTGGTCCCTGCGAAAGGAGCTGGGGCTCTGGCTCTTGGGGTGCCTCCTTGGCACCCCCAGGGTGTCTTGCACACTGCTGCTTGGGGGGCTCTTTTCTCCCACACCAATAAACCACTGCGGAGGCAGCAACAAACGAGGGCTTGGTGTCGTTAATGGAAGGGGCAGGAGGTGGAGGCCATGCCCTGGCTGCCCTGGGATGGTGCGTACTTGATGCCCCAGCTCAGGGATGGAGGGGGCAGAGGGCATGGCCATGGCATAGGAGCCTCAGCTGGGAGATGGTGCCAAGCCCTTCCCCAGCACTGGTGGGGTAGGGCCTGGGGGATACACGGTGGCACTGGAGGACAAGGGGTGATGCTGAGTGCTTGCCTCTTGCTCTGCACTGCCTCCAGCAGCTGGGGAGGGGGTGAGGAGGGACGATGGGTTGGGGGGAGCAAGGGCTGTCAGGAGCTGGAGCTTTAGCTCTCTGGGAAGAAGGTGGGGGGGGGGGGGGGGTCCTAGGGAAGTGCTGCCAGGGGAGGGCTCATCTTTCCACAGACCTGGGCAGCGGACAACTCCCCCAGCATCCGGCAGCTCTTGGGCCATCGTGGAAAGAGCTGGGAGAGCCTGGAGCACCTGAGTGTTTGTCTGCAGACCCCTCAGTGCAGCAGGAGCAAGCCCAGCCCAAAGGTGAAGAGACTTTCTTTGCCTTTATCCCACCACTTGCAGTTTCCCAACCCTTGCAGGAGCAAGGAATAAACATGGAGACCATGGGGGTCCAGGGGAGGACTGGCATAGTCCCTTCCTGGTCGAGCATCCATCTTCTGCAGGAGGGTGATGTCTTGGGTCCTGCCAGAGATGGTGCATCATTAATGATCCTGGTCCTGCAGTCTCCTGTAGAGTGCTGGTGGCTCTGAATCACCAGACATCTGCTTTTTCAAGTGTTTCTAGGAATTAATAAATCACAGGCGATAGTGGTGGGGCAGGGGGGTGACAGGGGAATAGTCTCTTGCTGATTTACAGCTTAATTGTGGCTCCTGGTCTGGGTGGTGAGCATTGGTACCACCGGGTGGTCGGCACGTGGGACCCTTCGGCTCAAATGTTTCTAGCACAAGGGAGGTGTAAAAGGAGGGGGTATGGGTGGGAGCAGCTTTTCAGAGCCTCTACTCAGAAACGGATCAAAGTTGCAATGTCTGGACACAACCAACTCATTTAAAATCGGACAGCAGTATTATCTGTGTCTGCAAAATGGTTTATCCCCAGTTTCTACAGGGCACACCCTTAATCACTGTATAAAATACTGCTTTCCCTCAGGAAAACTTAGTGAATAACTTGTTTTACAGAGAAACTGGCCTGTAAAGTGATTCTTTTTGCACTTTTATATTTTTATTATTTTTTTAAGGAAAGTTTTCTGTTAGCATTTATGGATGGACTATAAGAGTTAAATATCAGGTTTAGTCTTTTCTAGACCTTTCTGTTGTGATCAGTTTGATTTTACTCGGCTAGTAAAACAGATTTCCTCCTTCACAAGCGGGAGGGCTGCTAAAACTGTGCTTTCAGGCTACAGTTTCCTGCCAGGATCGAAACGGCACTGACAGGAGAGTAAATGCACTGCAGAGTTTTGGGAGCAGCGGACAAGAGGAAAATTTAGAGGCTAAATCAAGCCAATAGGAAAAGCAATCCCAGAAGAGAGAAAAACGTGCCGCTGAAGGTGGCTGTGCTGCGGGTAAGCAGCGCCGAGCTGCGGGGAACTCTGTCTGGCCCCCGGCTTGGGGTGATGGATGTGCCACAGGGAAGGCACAGGGGTGCTGGGAGCGAGGGCTGGGGGCAGCAGAGCACCGCGGTGCCTGGGGGGCAGTCAGCTCCCCTCTGCTGCTCCCAGGACCTGTTAGCGTCCCTTTGCTCTCCTCCAAATATTTCGGGTTATTGCCAGTCATTAATAGAGAACGCCCAGGGGGTCGGCACCCAGCCGCGCTTTTCGGTCTGAAGCTGGGGAAGCTCCTGCCATTTATTTTTTTTTGTCCTTAAAAGTTTGCCTTCAGTGTGCTTGCAGGTTGACCTCAATACTGCATTTGAGCACAAGATCACTTCTAAAAAAAAAAAAAGAAAAACAACAAAGGCCCTTACAGAGCATCCCTGGTGTGACTTCAGTTGCCCGGAGCCCCTTGCCATGCCGCGCTGCGCTGCCAGGGCAGCCCCGCTCAGCAGCCGCGCAGAGGGGCAGCGGCGCATGCAAAGCAGCTTGGGCGAGCTCTTCTGCTTGTTTGAATAAAGCAAGATGTAATTTCTGTTTGTTTAAATGCGGAGTCTGCTGTATCAGGAACCTATGTGACTGCTGTGGAGGAAAAAAATCTTCTGAGCTTCCTCGGTAGTTTTCGGGGTGATTTTATAAAAAGCTGGACGGCAGCCGCTCCCTGGGGTAGGTAAATAGAGGCAGCAAGCACATCGCTGCGCGGCTGCTGCTGTAGCAGACACGAGAGCAGCTTTTCAATCGCACACTTCTACACCTACTTTTTTTCTTTTTTCCACCCAGACTGAAACCCTCCCACAGACAAAGGCTGTTGTGTTACCCTGCTCACAGTACCAGGTACCTCCATTAGAGAGGCGGTGGTGTGGGAGCCAAATGAGGTGTTGCAGATTCCTGTAAACAGTAAAAAAGCAACCCAAAAAGCCACTTATCTACCTTCAGTGTTTTCCTGCTCACCTCCTTTCATGTAAAAGGAATTTTTGGCAAAGGTTAACAGCTCATTGTGGTATCCATCATTATCTTGCTCTCCTTGCACTTCTTGCCCACCCACCTCATCTGCTTTTCCTCAGCTCGCATCCAGCGTGCGCTGAGCCAGGACTGGCTTTGGTAGGTGGTTGTTCAGTGCCTTGCACAACAGCAGCTCCCAGTGCTAGAAGCCAATAAGTTCACGTCTTGCTCTTTGCACTACAAAGGGGAAAAAAATTCTGGCTAAGGTGACTCTGTGTACCCAGCTATGCTTGTGGGAAGCCACCAGTATCCCCGATACAAAGCTGTACGAAGGGAAAAATCTCCTCAGGTTACATTAAACGTGGCAAGTAGTAGCCACAGGGCAGAGCAGAAGCCAGCTCACCCGCTCTACCAGTACGGGGTTGCTAAAGCAAGAGTGCGATAACCGGAGCAAAGGATGGTGCTGGCACCCTGCTGAGTCAGAGGTTCTTGGCCACAAACTCAGCAAATGGAAGAAAAATAGAAGTTCAAGTCTTCTGATTTCTGAAGCAAAGTGTAAGCAATTGCTCTCAGCAAATCTCATGTAAACCCATTCTCATGTGCTGGTCAAGTAATGGAATGGTGAAGGTTACTCGGAGTATGATGCAAGTAGAGCATTATATTAATTTATACTGCCCAGAGTGAGTTCTCATGCCGTGCTCTGCAAGAGAAAATAGCTTTCCTCTCGTACTAAAAAGAAAGCATTTGAGTGTGCTAGGCAAGGTGTGATGGCAGGGAGGGGACTGGGGGATGTGGAAGATGCAGCTAGGCGGGGGGGGGGGCTGTTACTCTTTACTAGAAAGCACAAGAGGGGGTTTTTTTCATTGCAAGTGTAAGAAGTTTGCACTGCAGAGGGTATTTCCACCTCATTTTGTATTCTCTGATTGCTGTTGGGTACTTTGCATTTTATGAATGGAAGATTAAAAAATGGCAAGAAAGGAAATTGAGGAGCAAAGATCTGATAACGGCGCTTCAATGCACACTTAAAAGCGTGCACCCACACCCTCCCATACCTTCCTTCTCCCTCCTGCCCTAGAGCCGGCTTTAGCCCGTCCCAGCTCCTCAGATGGGAAACAGGCAAGGGAAGCACCAGCGCCAGCATCGCTGCTCTGGCGCTTCCCGGCCCCGCAGAAGTGCCGGAAAGGCAGCACATTTTATCAACACCCAGAAGCCGGTTCCCAGAGGAAAGGATTTTATCCCTATCCCTCTCTAGGCGAGCTAAACCCACACCCAGTGCTTGTGCCAAACCCTGCCCGGCTGCATCGCAGGCGGCACGCCGGCCGCGCTCACAGCCCTGCCATGCAGCGGAGGGCAGCCTGCCCAGCGCACACTGGGGCTCGAGGGGCAAACCCAGTCCCGTACCAGCATCTGCAGCCACGGCACAGCATACAGGGCACTGGCACACTCTCCCGTGCACAATGGATGGGCACACGCGGTGCTTTCAGTGGCAGCGTTGGGACAGGTGAAGTAAGTAAGGGTTACTTTGCTGCTGTGCATAGATAAGTAGTTTGGGAGCACTAAATTTTGCCTTAGTCTCTTCCCAAAGCAATCCTGCATCATTCCCACTGGTGCTCCTGAGACTTCAAGATTGTAAATTGGGAATGGACGAGCTACCCAGCTGTAAGAATCTTACCTAACAGAGCTGGGACTGGAGCTGGGAATAGATGGTTCCTTATTTAATAGCCGGGGCCTTGTTTATACAGACAGACACTACCTGTTGGGGTATTTTCCTGACTACACTTGTGAAAGGCAGGGGTGGGGAATTAATACCTGTAGGAGGTCACAGCCTGTCTGGGAGAAACCCCCACACCCAAAGTGGGGGGTTTAATGCCCAAAGTTACAGCTTACACACACACAGCGACTTGCTATAAGCAACTTCGAGAGATGGAGAAGATAACAAAATGGTTGGATCCCATTCTGGGGGTAAAATAAACATGTCACTGATAATCATTTGCTAGGTAAATATCAGCCTCTTACTCAGACAGGTTAATCTACCTGCAGCTTGATCTACTCACTGTCCTGGGCCTGCCTATCCTACCCCGTTCTGTCAGTGTCTCCACCTCCTGGGACGTCTGAATTCACCAACTGGTGTTTTACCGGAGCAGAACAGCCCGGACAGAGCCTGTATGCAGAAGTCTGTTTGCAGTCATACAGATGTATCCCCAGCACACACCTTGCCTTTTCTCACTTGGCAGTTGCAAGCATGAGACCTTTTTTCTCATTTTCCCTAGAGATAAAAATCTTCACTGCCCATTCTTACATAGTGCTGAATCTTTGGATAGTGCTGAATCTTTGAACTTTTCTAGCTCTACCTTCTTCACCATGGTGTTGGCAACAACTGTGGCCTTACAGGGTACTGGCATCTTTACACAGCTAGGAAGTAATTTCCCCATCAGAATTGTCATCAAATTATACCTGCTTGTGAAATGAAATAAAGATCTAAAACACTGAAAAAGGGGGGGAAAAAGACCACTGTGATATGGCAGTTTGCTTATACAGGTGCTTGCATACAGCTGAGATCTGATCTGGCAAGGTGCAACCTGAATGGGAATTAAAGGCAGTCAGACACAGCAGAAACAGTCCTTTAATGAATCGTAACCAGCGTCAGGTCCCCGCTGCTGGATTAATGCGTGCTTGACAGGATTTGCAGAGCGCAGCAGACAATGAAACACCACCACTGTTTAATCAGTCAGGATATACAGTTACAAGGCAACTTAAAGATCCTCATTTGCCTCAATTTTCAAACGCAGGATTCACCCCTTCAAGTGAACTGACAGCTCAGTTCACAGAAAGACTTAACACCACATCTCCCGGCTCTGTCTAGAATGCTTTAGATTCTGCCCCGTGTGAATGTGAAGCAGGAGGAACAAACGCTCCGAACCCTCAGCAGTGCCAAGCCAAGGCAGTGATCAGCAAGAATCACCACCGCGTACAGAACTGCCACAAGTCACAGGGTGAGACACTACAGCTAAACCCATAAATATTCAAAATTATTTTTCCAGCATACATTTGTGAATCATAAAATGTGGAACTACAATGAATTTTAAATTCCACGTAAATGTTCAAATACACCATTTTCTCTGTGCTTTTGTAATGCTTTAACAATGTGTGCCTGGGCTGAGTAAAGCTGCCGTTTAGCTTGCAAAGGTGTGACTAAAACCCTGCTCTTTAACCAAAATTATTGAGTAAACAGTGACAATCACAATTTCAACTGTTTTCAGGGGAGAATTTCTCTTCCTGTAGCACATGCAAAGGTGCTGTGTAAGGCTGCGGTACGTTAGGACTGCTCCAGCAAAGAGCAAGAGAGGGGGGACTTTTTCTGAACAATTTTCACATGGAGTAACAAAAGCTTTTGACAAGGAATCCCTCTGGGGTCATAAACCCTGTGTGGCAAGTGTGTACGTGAAGGAAGCTCAAAACCAAGAAGTGTCTGTTTCCTCATATTTGAAATGTGGGAACATTCTGTAAGATTATTTTTTTTTTTAATATCGATGTTTTCCATTGGGCAGAGGCGAGGTTTCTCAGAAGGCAGAACCTGGGCTCCTGCAGCATTGCTCCTGGGGTCTGTGCAGCTCAAGAACATCTCCCCAAACTTCTTCTCTGACTACACCACGTGCCCATGTCCATGCCCTTTCAACACACCAGCAGTTTCCCCACTCCAGCTATGGTCTGGAAGATAAACTTCTTGTTATGACTAACTTGACCTCTCCTCCCTCTTCCAAACAACCATCTTAACCACGACAGGAAAACATTTCAGGAGAGACTAATTCAAGGATTTGGTCCTAAAAGATGATGAAAAAAGTTGATGATTTCTCCTTCTTTTCATGTAAGCCACCTTTCTAGTGTAATCTCTAGCTGCCATGAATTTACTTGAAAACACATTGTAGAGCTGGAACGATTAAGAAGGTTGAAGAAAACACTGCTTTTCAAGATTAGACCTTAAATTCAGCCAGAACTATTGAAACTTGACCGGCTGTAATAATTCTGCAGTGGCTTTGTATTTTTCTGTGTTGCTTCTGTGTTTCCTCCTCTGGGAGATGCACCATGGATTTTTGCAACAAGTCATCCCCAGGGACAGTACAGGTTCTTGAAAAGGCAATTCACAAAGATTACTTAGGACGTCCAGAAATACAGTCAGGCTGGGTAGTGCATTGGGGGGGGGGGGTAGAAAGCTCTTTGGAACAGTAACTGTAACATTGCAAGAGTACAGTATAATCACGAACGCTGTTCTAGTTGTTGCTACTGAGAATTTTGATTTACAGAAGTCATTTGATCTAACTTACATCGCGTGCCTTACTCAGATTTAGTTCTGCTACTGACTGCTGCAGTCGTAACCGAGCACACCACGGATGGACAACAATGCGCGGTACTCGGAAAAGTACAGAAACATGACTCAGGCTCCAAAACCACAGAAAAAAAACTTTCAAAACAGGCTGGCAAAAACCTTCATTCTGTGTGAAGCACCGAGAAGTATTAAATCCAAGCACAGAGTGGAAGAACCAGGTGCAGAAGTACAAGAACTGCAAAAGCTATGGACAGAAAAGTGCCGCACGAGGACGAGGTGCGAGATGTGCTGCCCTGTTTAGAAGTAAACTGGACGCAGGGGTGTTAATGTAACAAACCCAAATGATTGCTTAGAAAATGGTTTTGGTTGTTTTTTTTTAACAAGTAGATGTTTAATGAACATAGAATCTCCTTTCTTTGTTTTTGCCAAAACAGAACAAAGCACAGAGCTTAAACCATTCTCTCTGAAATCTACTTTGGTTGTAGAATATGCAACTGTTTCAGTATCTTCCCTCAGCACTTTATCACCTCTCATAGCCAGGAAAACGTCAACTAAAAGCTCTACAGAGATAAAAAATGTAGAGTCTGCCTTCGCTGTCAGAATCACCTATGAAAAATATTACCAAGAAGAAAATTTCAAGAGCACTTTCATATACAGAACGAGTGGCATAGATGTATGGGGATTATATTAAAGAGACAGCCTTTATTTAAAGTACTTTGTCTTGTAGATCTTATAAAGTAAACATTACAATATTTTTTTCACAAATATATTAAAATTGTTTAAATTTAAAAGGCAATTCCACTGGCTGATGGATATTTTTAGAGGAAAAAAGAAATCTAACAGAAACAGGCAGCTCAATTAAAACTAGATTTTAAACATTCTGTTTGTCATTCCACCTCCTTTAAAAACAAAACAAACAAACAAAAAAAGTCATTTTTCACCCCGACTTCCTTTACAGCAATAAGGCAACTCCAGGAGATTTGAATGAGCTCCTTGGAGCTTACAGATACTGTAACTGGCTGCTCCTCGTGCTTGGTAACACCCGAAGGTGCAACTATCCATTAATCACAATCACATCTGTGCATTAAAATATAAAACTTAAATTACAGATTTTTAAAATATTACTAATAGACTTCCCTATCATAATATGTTTTACATTTACAGTACTTGAACTATTTCAGTTCCGGGTTGATGAGGTTTAAGCAATATACCACTGCAAGAGTTAGACTCAGGAGCTCACAAACAGCACAACCCAACCAGGGGCAGCAATAGTCGGTAGAGTCATAGTGCAAATCAAAATAAGGAGTGCAGAATTGCACTAGTTGTTTACATTTCTAAAATATAAATGAACAAGACGAGCTCTTATATTGTACATGCAATAAATTATAGTAAGCATATGACAACGGGGCTGGGGCATTCTACCATTTTAGCTGGTGTACCAGAGTTGAAGCCTGTGAAAGATAGGACTCGGTAAACAAAACATTTCAAAGCTCTGTTGTCACAGCACTTGAGCTGTGCTTTCATGCTTTGTACTTCTGCTTCCCCGTCTCGCTGATCACACAGATATGCTGAAACAAAATAAAATAAAAAGCTCCTGTCAGACAAGTAATGCAAGAGACCAATGGTTTACAGCCATATTCAATAATGTGCTTCTGAACAAAATACAAAAATACATGCTGTACACATTTCAGTACAAAAGAATCTTGTGATACTGTTTATGTGGAAGAATTTAAGCACCTTTCTATCTAAAAATCTCAGCATTGCCTTCTTTCTCCTCCCCCTAATTGTCCCACCCAATGTCTGCTGGGTCTGGTGGGACACAAATGAAGAATTAATGACTTAGAATAAAAACCTAACCCCTTTTAACTTCCAAAGGCTCTCTTCTCTAAGTAACTAAGCAAATGCACTTATTTGTTGTAGACATCTGATAAGAAACTTCACACAAACTTTCTATTATTTCAGAGCTGACAGAAGATGTGTAGCCTCCATTCTGCACGCAGCAGACTATATTTCAGTTTCAAGAGAGCTCCAAAACACTGCCCTGCTGCTCCAAGGTTTGCCCTCGGAGTTGCATCACCAGTGGAACAGATCTGCACACAAGGCACGACTTACAGAGCAGGGAGAGTGATGTGAGGAGACTTCCCTTCCTTCCTCCTCCCTAGTTTTAAATGGACAAAAACATACGGGAAAAATTACTTACGTTCAAATCTCTAAAGTATTCATTGTAATCTAGGGCGTATCCCACAACAAATTTGTCTGGCACTTCAAATCCAACAACTGAAAAAGACCGTAAGTCACCGGTATGTTAGAAAAGAGCTTGCTAGAGTTCACCAGATCTTTTCACAGAAGCAATCTGGGATTTTACAGATATGTAAGCACCCCAACTCATTTTATTTCTTCCACTCAAGTACCCTCAGATTAATCTTTGAGCTACTTTAAAATTTTAACACACTTTGTTGCTTTAATTTATCAACAAATGCAAAATTAAACAGATGTATTTATTAGTTCCCGTGCAGCAGCACAGTGTGAGCAAGCAGTCTACAATCAATGAGTGGAGGCACTTACAGCTACAGACAGGGTATTATTATCAGAATGTAAAATTCCTTGAAAATTTCCTTCAAGTCTGTAAATACATACAAGAACACCAATACTTCCCAGCACTTCCTAGGTGCTTGACATGCCAGTGCAGAAGCAGTGGAACTGGTGAGCACAGCACAAGTCATCCTCAGAGCATCGTTCAAAAGGCAGCACCTCTGGGAGCTGGAGCTGTAGCCCAGGCAGGGCTGCAGGAAGGGCAGTTTTTTGCACCATGAATGACATCATTTACCTATAGCACATGTTGTTTCGTGTTTGAGAAGACAGAACTTTACCACTGTCAGATGACTCTCGTAGCAGGTAAGAAGGATGCACAGACTGTCAGAGAGGGGTCTCTGCCTACAGCTACCCGCAGTCTTGAATTTTCCAGATTAGTTTTTGCCACTGGCTGGAGCTGGTGTCTAGACCCAACATTCTGGTTTCCACATCCCATAACTTGAATTCCCCTCCTTTTTTTTCTGTCACACTTTAAACACCCTGCCCTTCCTGTGATTCATATTCTTCCCCATGGCTCTGCATTATGCAATGGCATAACGAGCAGGCAGGCTCTGCCGTCAGCTCCTTCAAAGCTATGTGTGTGCAAGTGCAATAGGACTTTCTGTGAAGGGCTGGGAGAGTGAGCACAGAATAGTCAGTGGGTATCTGACCCACAGGTATTGCAGGGGAACCAGCCCTTCACCTCTGAGTAGCTGTCCATCCTTGTGACTTGAGGACAAGGACCTGATGAGCAGTCAGCAGACTCCTGCACAAGCACCTTTTAGATGCTGATTCCATGGTACAGAGAATAGAGAAGAGCAAAGAGCACACTGCTCTTTATGGAGTCACTTGCAGGCTTTGCAAACAGTTGGGGTTTGGGTTTTGCTTTTGTGTTTGGCTGTGTTTTTTTCCTCCCAGAAAAGAGGACGTCAGCTATGCCACAGATTGTCTAACCAGCTCTAGCAGGACAGCTTGTGGGTGGTCAGCAGTATCAGGCCAACCTGTCCACACACGCTATAACCAAACCCAATACTAAATTATATGAAATATAAAATTTCTAAATGGCTTTCTCCCATCATGCTAAAATGAAAGTCTCCTGAGCACAGGAAAGGTGTTTTTCGTCTCCCTGGTTACAATGAGGGTCTGTTTGGAAAACAGGGGGGTTACGTTGTACAACTCAAAGCAAAAGCTGTGCGTGCTTTTGGAAAAGTTAAGGTGATGTTTAGTGTCTACTTGGCCTCACAACACAGGGCTAAAATGAAGGCCCAGACATTACTGCCTTGTGGTCTCTTTCAGAGGTCACATGTCCTGTACTGAATAGGTTTGTTCCTGGGGACAGATGGCAAACCAAGTCATCTGCTGCAAGATTCTCAAAAGGATGACCATTAACCCAGCTAAGCCTATAAGAAGATCTCAGGAATGAGGGGCACCCTTGACTGAGGGGAACACCTCAGCTAAGCCTTAAGGCATTGGAAAACTTCAGTTCCAGAATACTGTACAACCTTGGAAAGGAAGAGAAAGATTCTGCTGCTGCACCGACTCCACTTCCATGGTGAAAACACATGGTCCAAATTAACAGGAATTCAGCCTCTGGGATAGGGTTAGAACAGAAAAGCCCCTCCCATGGCAGGAGCAGCTATCACTCTGACACCACCATCTCACCTGGACGCCACTCCTTTCTTTGGTCTTGGGACAGACAGGAGTAGGCAAGAAGGGAGTAATTCAGATGCTGAGATATAACCAGTTTTGTGACAATTTAAGCAGCTTACCAGTGTAAACTTTTATCAGACCTGCTACTCTGTGTGGTCTTCCTGCATTCCTGGGACATCCAAATGGCACGAGGTGGCTAAGTTTAGGCACCCGAACCACTCCCTAGAAGTGTCAAAGGTGAATCCAGCAGATTCTGCTGACCAAAGCATTTGACTACAGGCAAGCTGGGAGAATTTGCAAATGAAAAGGATGTAACCTGGATCAAGGTATCAAAGTTTACTTTTCATATGGTAAAATGTTACAAAAAGTCAAGAATGGAAAAAAAGGATCAAGCCAAATCCAGATTAAGTCTGTCAAAAGGCATTCCAAATATCTAATTTCCGTAAATAAGGGCAAAATCTATCAAGAATCATTACTGAAAACTTACTTGGACTTTGACCTAAGGGTACACAGTACACTGACATACTATTAAAAATTAATAATGGTTGTCAAAAAGTCACTTACAGTCTGGCCGATATCCCACACTTCGAGGAGTTCTTTTTACCAACAAACTGTGAAATAAAACCAATGCAAAACTGAAACACGGAAAAACACCAGGTACAAATACATGAGACTGTTCTGATGTCAGACAAGCTGCCTAATAACTGCGAGCATAACTATACATATTTTAAACTATTATTTTATTTACAGGCACAACTGATCACAATGACAAAATCAAAACTTCCTAGAATCATGAATCATTCACAGCCTAAAGGATAGCTAACAGGTCTGCAAGGAAGAGGCTTGGAGATACTGACCTGGATGGATTGGCATTGTGAAAAGTGACTCGGTGGGGCTTTATCTGTGTTAGGAACTTCAGGCATAATTTAGTTTATAAGTAAAGAGGTGACAACTTGGGATCTGACCAGAGCAACTGGCTCCTTTCAAAAGCATTGGTATCATCAGCTGCTTAAGTGCAACCTCAGTTGCATTTGTGCAACATCACTGGCAGCACTGATTACCCCCATAAAAAACTGTAATTGGTTCTGACGATCAGGTGATACGAACCAGCTCTACTTTTCCAGAATTACTAGTCAGAGGTGTAGAAAGGAAGGAGATACAGAGCTGAGGGTATTCTAGTAGAGAGAAATGCTCTGCCAGCTTAATTCAATTGACTCATTATTCACTTTAGCATTTCTACCTCTTAGAAGACAACCCCACAGGCCTGACATTTGTCTGTCTTTGAGACTTCACGAGAAAAAAGGTGCTCAATGGCTGAATGTGAAGACAGAGGTCAGCAGAGCTTTGTGCATTAAGCACAGACGTTCTTTCCCTCCTGGACCACCTCTGAAGGTAGGGCTTCATTTGTCACAGTCCCAGTTTCAATTTTACAGTTTCTGAAACTTCTATTTGTGAGACTTTATTTTTGAGAAATGGTACAGGATTTGATCAAAGGAACCCCAAAATCATTTTACCATTAATTCACATCTCCCTGCTGCAACTGCTTAATTGCCAGAAAGAAAATTAAAAATAAAAATAAAAAAAAAAAAAGAGAGAGAAGAGAGAGGACTAGAGGCAAGTGAAGTAACCAACACCATTGCACTTAAAGACCATCTCCACTGATCACGTGTACCCGCTCAGGTCTCTGCCTGGTCCAAATTACTGCACCAGGTTTAAACACTAGGAAATTGCACTCTGCTCCCACTATGTTCTATTCGTGATGCCCACTGCAGTGTTAGGGCAGTCACTATTCAGTGACAAATATTTAAAATCTGGCAAACAATGAAGCCAGGGAGAAATCCTCAACAACCACACCTTCAGCAGGTCACCTCCAGATTACCAGCAAGAAGAGCTGTTCTCCTACATCTAACAACTGCTCTGACATTGTTATGGCAACACAACTGATTAGAGATTGCACACAGCTCTGCTTTCTCCCTAATCCCCAGCAATCATTACACTTTTATTGTAAAATACACAACCACAGCATAGCAGCGCAAAAGAGGTAATTTAAAAAAGGAGGAGAAATGCTGGTACTGCTTAATAACATAGTATTATTCTCAGTGGTTTTTGCTAGTTGTAAATTATTTAATTATAAAATATTTTGAAAGTAATGGATTGAAGATGTAACTAAGCAGAAAAGCCTGGAAGAGCATATGGCTCGGTAACTCTCACAGAATGACCTCTGAAGCTCAGCTGCACTACGCACACTACACAAACAGTAACATTAGTGTGCAAATTAATTTAATTCTACAGCTGAAGAAGGGAAACTAAAAAAGACCTCCACTGCACAGGTACTCCAGTGCTGAAGCTGCAGACAGTGCAAGCAGAAACAAACATGCTTGGATGGATACTACAGACACATAAGTCACTACTAGTAAAAGGCTACATTTATGAACAAAATTTCTGTAGAAAATACCTCTACCAACTTGAGAGGGTAATTTATTTATTTTTTAAGCCCCAAATATTTATATTCTTCCATATACTTCTAAACCTAACTTGGACTTCAGTGGTAAAAACCCACAAATCTTACCATAACATGATAAGGCAAGACATGTACCAGGCTTGCACAAGAGATCCCCTTCTGAAGCACTAAAATTCTTCCAGCAATAAGATTAGAAAGAAGTGTTTCTGCTGAATGCATGTTCTCTTAACAAGCAAAAGTTTTTTGGGGAGTTTAACCAAATACTAAACTCCAACAGATTGCAGCGGATATACGTCTCCTAAAGAAAAGTTCCCTCCTCCTTCTCTTTCATGGAAATGCATTCTACACTTCTTTTTAATTATTTTTTTTAAACAATGTGTCATTCTCAACACAAAATACACTGCAAATAATCATCATTAAATATTTACCTGGCTACTTTCACCATCTTTGGATTGTATTGCTTAAGTAGAGACAGCAAGGTTTTCATTGTTTTACCAGTATCAATTATATCCTGAAAAATAACAACCAAACAACCTCATGTAAGAAAGATTATTAAACATATCAGAGTAGCATTTTCATGTTTCTACCACAGAAATTGCTCACCTGCAAGAGCAGAAAAATGTGTGAAAATGCTGTTTGTAACAAAGTACAGGTGACAGAACACCCTGATGCGCTTACACAGCTCTGCTCAGCAAAGTAGTTCTTAATTGTTGGGGATAACTATGACTTTGAAAGCAGTTACTGAACTCTGACTTTCTTGGCTCCTTTTGGAGATTTTATGGCTTGTGCTCCTTGCAGCTATCAGACAAACAGCATTTAATTTGAATATGGCAAGAGTAACATTAGTCTTACCACTGGGCTCTGTTACAGAGATGGATGTACACAACAGAAAGAAAATAGAAGAGAAAATAGGCAGAACAACCCATTATTGCCACTGAAGAAAAAAGGAGTGTAATTTACAGTGCAGAACCAAGAAATAGCTGAAGAATTGCACTGGGAATATCTGTGTGTAGTTCTAAAATCTATACTCAAACACACTAAAATGAGTTTTGACACAGCATTTTAATCCCATCCACTGCACATAGAAGCAGAAAAACGTATGGCTTACAACAGAAGCATCAGAAATGGACTCCTCATTTGGACTGAAACAATCATACTATCTTTAGAGGGGCGGGCCTTACCCTGGCCTGAAATCAAGTCTATTTGAAGAGATGGAGGTAGATAACACAGAAGCAGCAATGTGCTCATTTCAGCTTATTTTCCCATGACTCCCAATTAAAATAAGAATCAAACAAACAACTCGCCCATCAGCACCACTGTCTTTAACACTTTATGTTTTTAATCACAGTTATAAACTCAAGAAAAGTTACGACATAATAATAAATGGAAGGAGTTACTTTCATACTCCAAATTAAAAATAGAAGCTATCACTGATTCTGCATTGTGTGGTTATTTGTTTATTGGAGGTGAATCTCCATGTTGTTCCAATTGTTTCGCACATAAGAGGGATGCTGTACAGAAAGGCCTAGTGCTCTGGTGCACAAGTTATTAAACCTACAATAAATGTGTATTTTTATTGCTTGACAGTTAAAGTGGTGAGTAGTAAAAAGGTTCATATTTGACAGCATATAAAACAAGTCAGATGATTCACTAAACAAATGAGAGGCTAACCTAGTTAGCTGTCTGGGACTTTAAAGACCTACATTCATCTGAAATGGAGCAGAGAGACAATTAAACACGTCTGCCTATCCGAAGCAAAGTATACTTCAAAGGACACCACTGCTCACCCAGATGACTGCTGTATACATACTATTTTGGTAGGAGTTTTGGAACTGAGTGTGCTTCCTGTGGAATAGTACAACCTTCTCAAATTAAAAAAAAACAAAACACCCAAACACAAAACAAACAAAAAAACCCCACCCATAAAACACACATTTTAGGAGGAAACATCCTTCCCTTTGGCTGCTGAACCAGTTGCCATAGCTGTTTCTTTGCTTACAAACAAGCCCTTTCCATTATTTGGAGCCTTGAGACATTACCAGATTGCACATCCATTTTTCCTGTCTATTGCTGCTGCTTCCCTATCCTGAAACGGGCAATCTGACTCAAGAACATCCTTTGTCAAAGAGATACTCATTGAATATAAACAACACTGTCCATCAAGAAAGAGGTATGAAAGCAAGAAGCAAGAGTACCCAGTAGGAAATCAAAAGGAGGTGTACTGTACCTGATATCATCCAAAGATCCATGACAAGAAGAGGAATGGGGATTTAGCAATTGCAAAATCTCTAAACAAATTACACAGGGACATTGGGCTTAGATCTGTGTTTCATGTATTGTAGGTTATTCCTGCTAGGAATCTCTTTCTACCCCTGCAGTTTCGTTTCCTAGCTTGCCATTATAAACCCAGAACAATAATATGCTTAACAACTTAACTTTGTTCATAATATATTTTTTAATTAAAAAAAAAAAAAAAAGACATTTTAGAATTTTTTAGAACTGACAGAATCCCAGAAAACTGAAAGCAAATGCAAACAATTTTACATGGATATTTTCCTTGTTAAATTTAGTGGTTGAATGCAATCTGAGAAATCAAAATACAGACAATTTCAAATTCAGAGCCTGCTTGCAAAGTTCAAGACTGGAATCGGAAGCTGGAAGTCTTGAAATCAGAAACTGTAGGTTTTCTAGCTTAAGAACAACTTCTAAAAGCACTCTTACCAGTCACACTTCAGAACTTCAAAGCAAAACATAATACTTACTTCTACGATCAAAACATTCTGGGAGAAAGAAAAAAAAGAAAAAGGAAAAAGAGAAGTCCATTAATATCTAGATAATAGTCCAATTTTTAATATGTATATTAATCTCCATGTTATTAATTTTCATTGCCATTAAATACTTGTACCACCATTTATGTATGTTTACACCTGATAGTGAATTCTATGGAGTTAGCATTTCTGATGTGCTAATAACAATTAGCTGGCAATGAGAGTCTCCTCAACGTCTCATGCTGAGTACAAAGTGGTGTTTAAATTATTTAGACTTTGGGAATTGTAGATATATGCAAAAGAGATCAAAACAGGGTTTACACAATTCATATTCTCCTAAAGGAAAGTGTGCCATACCACAGGGACCCGTACGATTCTGCCATACCCACACCCCTTCTGTTGCACTGTGACATACAGGCCTAAAGATCCTGCGTGGCTAAGGAGAAGGGGACAGTAATGTGTTCTGACAGAGCAGGAGGCACTGATGGTTTAACCCCAGGCATCTGGCTCAGTGATCTCCACAGAGCCACTGGAGAGAAGCAGATTCCCATTTTGCATTCTCCCATTTCCTTCTCTCATCACTGCCTGTAACAGGAACTCTCTGTTCCTAACCTGGGCTGCACATTACACATGTCAACAGTATGGATTCCTATCACTACTTCAGCAAAACACCAATACAGCAAATAAATAACACCACATGCTTTTAAAGGTACTTCGTAGACAACGATCCCCACAAGATTATTCTTCTCGGGCAGGGCCCAAAAACAACTCTCCTAAAACTTTGCTGATACCGAAGATTATTTACTATCTTCACGGTTTTTTTTTGTTAAGTTCAGACTAAACTGACAGCTTTGGTGTGGCTTATCCACTATCCTAGTAACACAGTGGCAAATATTTAAATGAAATCTCAGTTTTCATTTTTTTAAATGCTATAATCTTCTCACACTAGAAGAGGAGCCTTAAAACCATGCAGGTATTCTTTAGTGGGTTTGTTTTTAAACACACAAGAGCCATACCTTTCCAGTCAAGGTTGAGAGGTCATCCCCACCAATGACTTTTATATCTCCAGTTGACTGATCATTCTAAGGAAGAAGAAGGGAAGCATTAGCATTACCAGAATTAAAATTACTTTTATTTTGTCCAGTAAATATCAAAACTGCAAAGGATGTAACCAGTGAGTGTTAACACTTTCAGAAACACAGCACCAACAGCATCTATTAACTAAGAAACTACAAGTGATCACATTCAAAGACAGTATCTCAGATTAAAGATTGACAGATCTGCATAAACATAGGCAACATCTCTTATCTGTGACCATTATATATGCATATGGATCTAAAAATAAATGATTTGCTATGCATACAGATATGGAAATAAGTCAAAAAGCACTTCAGCTTCTAAGCTGCATGCTGCTATATAGCTGGTAATTTACATTTTAAACTTTAATGATTTAGAAAGTCTTACTCTCTGACTAAGAACAAGCAATCATAACAATAACAAGAATAGCCACCAAACAAGGCATGGATTAATATTTATAAATATAAGCTTTTCTGGCTATTTTTGTGGCTTGTTTGCTTGGTTTTCAACAAAGTGGTAACAAATCAGATTGTTTCTTATAGTAACTGCACAGCAACATAGGTACATCATCACTGCAACACAGCATTTTGCTTTAGTAAAGCTAAGCTGTGACACAAACGTAAATGAAATGTTATCTAAGAAAGTTAAAATCAGCTGCCAGGAGTGCTCCACAGAACTCTGCAGTTTAAAGTCATTCAACTGACTATAAACCTTGACCGTGTCTCTCAGTTCATACGAGATGTGATATGCTTATTATTGTACTACTTACAGATAAAGGCATTATCCTACAATTTAATCATTTCAGTTGAAGGTCAGTTCAGTTCTCATCGCTCCTTAACACACATCTTTCTTTTTAAAAAAAAGTATTGTTTTGCTGCTGCAACTTGAAGCCCAAGTGTGCTGCACAACTTCGGAGACAAGCAGCACAACAGCAGCTCCTTCACAGACCCCAGAAGTGACAGGTGCAATAGAGAGGGGACCACAAGAGCACAGAGAGACAGCCACAAACAGCTTCCTGCTTTTACAGCCACAGGAAGACAGATATTGGTGCTGTAGGCAAAAACTAAAAATGTTATCAAAAAAAGGGAAAGAAATTATTTAGAGAGACACACACCAAGTGCACAATAAGTAACTCTGGATGATAATAAAGAGAAAACATACTCAAATCCTTTGGAGATTGGTGTCAACAGGCTAGGATAAAGAAGCGCTGACAGCTCTGGGCTTGTAAAAGGAGATGGTAGGGCTAACAGATACTTTTAAGATTCCTATGATGTAACATTAAAAAAAACACACTAATAAATTAATAGAAAAAAGTATATTTTCGGTTTTACCCCTCGTGTTTTAAAGAAAACATTAGTTTGAGTTATACCACTCTGAAATTACACTGAAGTGCCACATTCCATTCCTATAAAGAACATTCATTTTTGATAAATAGTTTTGTTTCAGTGCTTCTCTAACACTCCAAACAACAAAACTGGACAGCACCAATGTCACGGCATTAAAAACGTCCAAAATCAAAGATGTCCAAAAGGGCTGCTGCATGACCCAGTACAAACACACTGCTACTGGATGCCTGAGATACTGCCTTGGTCAACCACAAAAATGTGACTGAGTTAAGCACTGTATTCATAAAGCTAAAGGATATTTCCTGTGCTCGCTCTATCTTAAAATTATCATAAATGGCATCTCCTTTAAGTTTTCCCTTGTTTATGTTACAGGATTCTCTCTTACTTATCCCTACCCTGATAGGGATTTCATCCTCTTTCCACAGAAGGATGTAAAAAGCAAAACATCACTCCTTACAAAATAGTGATGGAGAATAATATTACAGGCATTTGTTCCATCAAAGTGATGTGGACAGATGACAGACTCGTACTCCTCAGTATATGCATAAGGTCTCCTGATTCCGACGATCTGTTTGGTCACAAAGCATCACACTCAAACAAGCACACCACAGAAATGTAGATTACTGTCAACCTTTGTATCATGCATATTAAGGTATGATGATCAGCAGAGAAAAAACAATCTAACCTACAGAACCTTTCCGGCTCCTTCCCACCAAAACTCACCCGAATTGCTACAATTTGTAATGCAAAACATAAAATCTTCGTTGGCATATAAACCTACATTCCTATGCAACTAAACCATAAAAAAAACAAACAAACAAAAAACAACACATAAAACCCCCAACAATTTCTGATACAGGTTGTAACCAGATTTCCCTTGGAAAAAAAAAAAAGCTTTAATAATTAAGCAATGTTTTAATCATCTTCAGAAGCATTATTTCTGATTTCAGTACTGCTAAGACTTGAACGCTTTGGTTTAACACGTAAGAGTTTTACTGTTTAGATCTGTTTTCATTGCTTCCCTGCTGTCACTGCTGGGAATCAATAACACTTTACAAGACTGTAACTCCTGACTCCAGCGACTCCAAGATCACCTTTTAGAAAAGGCATTGAAAGTTCTTACAGTATTTGCTATAAGGCTTGGTTAAGAGAGACCTTTCAGAATACGGCCATGACCAGTCTCACCAGAGTTTACCATGCACTCCGCTGACAATCCCTCTTTCCCCAGTGACAGTACAACACATCCATTGTCTTTTGGCTGCCCTTCATGACTATATAAGCAATGTTTGCTCTTTTCCAAGTTTAAATGCAGGAGACTGGTGAAAAGTAATTCTTGTAGCACAAACAAAATAAACTGCTTGTCGAGAATACTGAGATCTGGGTCTGTTCGCAAAGGCTATCTCCATTTCTTAACAGCTTGCCAGATCATTAAAATTCATCTGTAAGGACTCAGAAAGCTGGAGTTATGAGCAAAGTTTAATCACAGCTTGATCTTGTCAGTATTCTTAGAGAATTATTTTTGGGTGCAGAACAGTGTGAACTCTGCTCTGCAACAACAACAAAAAAACCCCATATGCTTGTAAATATTAAATGATCAGTTTGAAACAAGAATAGAACCTAATTACATCAATTTCAGAACCATTACGCGAGTTCAGCTGCTTTGTTCATGCAACCAGGGTATTTTTAACATCTTTTATCCAGTCTGTAAAGGCAGGCAGCTTGAGCTAGTAATCGCATCCAAAGACAGTGACAAGAGAGCCAGCTCCACTTTCAACTTGTCCATTACAGTTTGTGGTGGTTTTCACATCACTAAATGCAGATTCCTCCATCTAGTAAAGCCCAGGTAAAGAACTAGAGAGCAGATTTAGCTGACATTATTACTGCTGGAAGCCTTGGCCAATCTGTTACGTACATGGATGTGATCTGTCTGGACTGCAAGGCCTTTGACACGGTCCCCCACAACATCCCCCTCACCAAGCTGAAGAGCTATGGATTTGATGGGTGGACTGTTCAGTGGATATGGGATTGTCTGGATGGCTGCATCGAGGGTAGTGGTCAATGGCTCCAAGTCCCGATGGAGAGCAGTGACGAGTGGTGTCCCTCAGCGGTCTGTACTGGGACCAGTACTGTTTAATATCTTCATCAATGACATCAACAGCAGGATCGAGTGCACCATCAGCACGTTTGCAGATGACACCAAGCTGAGCGGTGCAGTCCATATATCAAAGGGACACGATGTCATCCAGAGGGACCTGGACAAACTGGAGAACTGAGCCCAAGGGAACCTCATGAGGTTCAACAAGAGCAAGTGCAGAGTCCTGCACCTGGGTCAGAACAATCCTCACTATCAATACAAGCTGGGGAGGAGGTGATAGAGAGCAGCCCTGCGGAAGAGGACTTGGGACTTCTGGTGAATGAGAAGTTGGACATGAGCCAACAATGTGTAGAATCACAGAATTTCCTAGATTGGAAAAGACCTTTAAGATCATCTCATAGAATAGAATCATAGAATAGATTGGGTTGGAAAAGACCTCCAAGATCATCGAGTCCAACCCCTGATCCAACTCCAATTAC